>JAIUCV010002513.1:0-45636 GCA_026724425.1 Erythrophleum ivorense
ACTTGCCTCACCTATTCTTTAAGAGCTTTGGACTCAACCATACACTTGGGAGCCCACTTTGCTTTTGGGAGACTTTTTATTTTATCTCAACCAAGCTCAAGGGTTCTTGGCTCATCCTCACCAAAGGGAAGAGTTCTTGGCCTCTCCACACTCAAGCAAACTTAAGCAAACATCATGCATACATTTAAAAGCAAAACATGACATCATGAAATCATGGTATAATAAATCATGCTAGCATACTTTTTATGACTTGATAATACTCATACACACATTTTAAGACAAGCTAAACACACATCCATGCATGAGAGAAGGTGGAAAGAGCTACCTTGCACACAATCACACACTTTTCCTTGGATTTCAAGCCTCCTCTTTTGACCACACACCCACAAATTGGTGGAGATGGTTTCTCTTGGCCTAGATACAATTTATGGGAGCCAATTAGGTTTATGAAACATATTTTAAGGCTACACAATTTGGTTAAACACTAGATTGCTCTATAACTCCCATTATGGTCCATAAAGGCACCTAACATCATGTTGCTTCTTTAGGTCATAATATGGAACCTAAGACACCAAATCAATTTCTATGAGTTCTAAATTTTTTTCCAAGGCCTCCCTTCATTTTCATTCATCAAATATGACTCAAGGATGGCCTTAGAAAAATTTAAAATTCTCCCCCACTACTAGAACCCTCTTTGGCCGAGACATAGGCATCATTTGGGCCACTTGGAGTTCTCTTGGTTTTCTTGAAGGAAGAAGCTTGTGGGGAGCATCTTAGGTGTCTCAAGAACTCATTTAAACTCTTAATTAAACCTAGGAATCATCACATAAGTTCAGCATTTGAAAGGTGCACTAGAAACCCTAAGTTTTGCATCTTGATTTTTAATGGCTATTTCATAGTTTTCTTTGCATATTCTTATTCTTCTCCATCAAATACCTAAGATTCATGCTTGGTTGGGCTTGAAAATCAGATTCTTCTATGGCTTCTAGGGTTAGGCAAAATGGAGAAGAAGGGTGATAGAAGATATCAACCATAGGATGTATTTTTACCTTGTTTCCTTGCTTAGTTTGGCTTGAATCTAGTTTTCTCCAAGCTTCTCTCTTCAAATCCGAAATTTCCCTTGAAGTTCTCCCTTGAATCAGATTTATAAACTTCATTTTAATCCAAGGAAATAAAGGAGAAGGGAGGAAAGGAGGTGTGGATGAAGAAAAGCAAGGAAAATCACTATGAAGAGCTAAAACCTTCTTGAATAGATCCATCAAAGTTCATATACACTAACATTGGAAAACGTTCACCTGAGGGGTTTTTATTGTCCCGGGGGTTTCTATAATTTTTGGGGTCTTTGAGAACCCTGGAGAACTCAAAAATTTTATTTAAAAAGCCCTCCTATGTGAATTCCAAAAATTGCTCAAAATTACAAAAATGTCATTATGTTTTGTAGGCTTTTCATAAGAAATTGTTACTTCATTCTAGCTCCATTTTCTTTCCATCTGAGCTTGGGATTCTCATTTTTAGAAGTCTAGAATGCTTCCCAAATTTTTTGGGACCTTAACTACATCATCTTAAGGGACTTCCTTTTGTATCTGATAAATTTCGTTCGTTTACAGAGGAATCGTACGTTACGTTTCTCACATTTTCTCTTGTTTTCAGAGAACTGGATATTACACCAAAAACCCTCTAGCCATGGTGAGAATGAGCCAAGAACCCTTAAGAATGGTTGAGATAAAGCTAAAAGTCTCCCAAGAGCAAGGTCTAGTTCAAAGCCTTAAAGAAAAAGGTGAGGCAAGTCCAAGATCCTTGAAGAGAATGGGTGAGGCCAAACCACTTGCTTGAAAAACCTATGTATGTTTAATGTGACTCTTTTAATGCTAAGAATACTTCTTAAATGATCACATTCCTTATTATAGTCATGCATGCATTTCTAGACTTGGTTTTGCATTCTTTATGTGTGATTGAAAGGGAGAAGAGCTATTGGGATTCCTAAAATCTCATTCCTTCCACCCCATATGTTTAACATGTCTAGGTGGACCAACGGAGCCAAAGAGTGAGAGCCACCAAGCTAGAAGGAGAAAGTGTGACAATCAAGTGTGTAAAAATACAAATTTGTAGCCATATGAGTGGCACATGATGTAATCTCTCATCATATATGTTGTATGACCTTAAGAACACATGTAAATATGTAAATGTATCATGTATGTAAGAGATTTAATGCCATATGTATGATATAGTGCATTTTGGGCATTGGATGGCAAGACTTGACATGTATACTCTTGTGTATAACTTGGGGTGAAGGAGTGAGTTTGAGAAATCTGGGTTTATGCACCTTTGAGACATGTTTATTAGACCATTTTGGTACTTTCCCATGTGCTCAAGTGGCCATGGTTGTCTTAGAAGCAATTTTGGACCATTTGGACCCCTTATAAGACACAAAAATGACCATTATGCAACCCAATATCAAAATCTGACCAAATGAATGATTTTACCCATGCAATTTGGCATGCATATAGTTCTTATCCAGGCCTTTTTGAGAAGCTAAAGATCAGATTATTTAGAGCTTTGTGGAATTAATTATGATTTTTCAAAGTTAGCATTTTTCTGCTGAACTGATACAGACATTGTTCATATGGTCAGTAACTTGGGCTGTGTCATTCAAGGGCCAAATGATGTTCAATACCCATGAAATTTTACAACCATAAACTAGAAATGATAAAATTTTCATGGCCTCGAGATCACCCCAATTGGACCTCTAAGCAGAGAGATATGAATTTTTGAAGTTGGAAGATAGTATCAGTAATGACAGTCGACCTCTGGTATTGTTCCATCAATTTCTGATAGCTAGCAGCCTTTGTTTGGTTTGGAATTATTTTTATCATAAATTAGACATTTGTAACTTTCCATAATGGTATAGTGTGCTTAATTTTGATTTTTTAAAAATTAGTTATAATTTTTCAAAGTTCATCTCAGAATTCTGGAATTTCAACCCGAGGCTGCACACTCTATTTTCATGTATACCTCCTATTTGCACAAGTTCTAGACCACTTCTTGAGCTTGTTATGAGTTGTATTTGTGTATTTAAATATGAGAATGAAATGGATGAGTCCATATGGCCCGCGGAACACCAAATGAAAATTTTATTTGTGACGTAACTTAATTTAATGGAATATTTATTATGATTTCCCTTGGCAAGCTTACATAGTTCAAGGAAGTGAACCTAGAAATAACATGAGGTGAGCTAGAGAATTATGGTGTTACACTAGGCTTCACCTTTCTTACTTAATCTCATTAGGATTCAAAGTGTCAATTATGACTAATTTAAGCCCATTATGAAGCAACATTTGATTCTTACTTTCTAAACCCCAAATTCTTGCCTCCTACTCTTAAGAAACTCATTTGAACCATTACATGCTTATTTAGAAGGGTTTAGAACCAACTTGCTTCATTAACTTTATTTAGGTCCTAAAATTTCAACTTTCATTCTATGCTTCCTAAATTCAATCAAATGCTTCCATAATTATTTATTCATCAAATTTAAGTCTCTAAATTTATTAGAATTTAAAGAAACACCCACTAGCTATCTATTTCTCTGCTTGGCCAAACCATATAATGTAAGAAGCCATATAGAGTTCTATTTGTTTTCTTTGAGAATTTGAAACATATTATTATTCCTTGGTTTCTCTAGAGTCTAGACATGATAAAATATGGCTTGGGTTGTCCTCTTAAAGTTCTAAAACTTTCAAGGTGCAATTGAAACCCTTGCTTCTCTACCTTGATTCCTAATGCTTCTTTCTTGATTCCAATTACATATTCTAATTCTTCATACTTAAAACCCTTGGGACATCCTTGTTTCCATGCAAAACACTCTCCCTTCATCCCCCTTAGCCTAGGCTGAACACACATACATGGAAAGAACCAAGGAGAAGCAAGTTTTTTGCCATAAATGCATACCTTTTCTTAAAGCGTAACAAGGGAGGAATTTGATGCTACAAATGGTTTCCTCAAATCTTTACCTTCTTCCCAAAGTTCAACCACAAAGATACTCTTTTCAAGAAGCTAGAACCATCAATACAAAGAACTTTGAGAGAATGAGAAGTTTGATGAAAGAAATCTCAAGAAAAAGTGGCTAAATCTTACCCTTTTTACTTGGTCTTTCTCCTTCCTTCCTCTCCCTCATTGTGCACCTCTCTCTTCTAGTTCAAAAGGTTATAGTTATGTTTTGAAGTGTTTGGGACATGCTGGCCTTGTTTTAAGAAGAAAGGAGGTGAGTTACAATATTTTCCATAATTCTCATTTTTCCCTTCAACTTCATTTTCTCTATTTTTGCTCATTTTAGCTCCTTTTTTAGAATCATCTTTTCCATAAGAAAATTTAGGTTCTCAAATTTATAAAATGCCTTTGGTTTCACTTAAATTAGATTTAAAACCTTAATGATTCATCCAGTCAAAGTTTTGATCAACTAATGACCTAAAATATGCACCAGAGGGTTTTAGCTATTTTAAGGGTTCCTATGGTTTATAGGGCCTTTCAGAACCTTAGGAAACTTGATTTTATCATTTGAAACTCTCTCCTTTGAGTTTTGGAAATGTTGCCCAAAATTACAAAAATGCCACTATATTTTCAAATAATTTTATTTGGTTATCCTGGCTCAGGTTTCAAGACATCTTTAGCATTGTATCCTCATTTCTAAATGTCTAGATTATTATTGTAATTATATTTAGGCTCTATTCTTTTGATTCTAGGGTCTTCCTTTTATAATTTATTGGTTCCAATTCAATTTTAGAAAGGCCAAGTATTACATATGAATTATCAAAATAATTACATATATATGGAAATAGTGCGGCATCCTTATTTTTTTTTATAATAGATTGACGTAGTATGATTCAATTGTTGTAATCATTATAGGAATGTATTAAATTAATTAAGGCCTTGTAAAGGTAATGTGTTTATGCATCCAACTTATATATATTGTTGTTATTTTGGACATGAGCACTGAAATATCAATAGAGTTTTCGCGTTTGGACTCTTCTATGATTGTATGAATAAATGTATGTAATACCCTTAACATAGATAGTGGGAGTTATTCCCACAATGTTTGGCTAGCATCAATTAAACATTGAAATAAATGCTTATATTGTTAGAGATTATTAGTAGCTAACATACAAAATTTTTGATCTAATAATACAAGTGAAAATTAAGTGGTTTAATTAAATTAGCACAAATTGGATATGTGCCTAATTAAACTAATGTGATAATGTAGTGAAATGACATCCAAGAGCATAATAACTTACCTACACAAAGAAAAAGTTGATAGCAAGAATTATTACATGTGGCATAAGAAGGTTACATACCATTTTAATGACCAAGGCTTAATAAAATATCTAATTAAAAGCATAGACCTACTTGTGATTAGAAATATGAACTAACATCATTGTGACCAAAAGGCCTATGATGTCTAGTATAAGAAAGATTTGAGTGCCTACTTAACCTTGTTATGCTGTATGTGTGATGACCTTGGTAGGGAATTTAAGCACTACCCAACTACCAAGGCAATGTAAGAACAACTACATCTCAAATTTTGTGGTACATTTGCCACCAAGCTCTATGCCTTAACATTGGATGTAAATCAATACATAATAGACCCAAAATATAACATGATTGAGCACCTTAGAGTAATAGCTACTATGATAAAAGACATGAGATTAGCTAGATATGAGCTCTTAGATGAGCAATAGGTCCTTGCTGTCCTCAAGCCATTTCCTGAATCCTCTTGGGGTCAAATAAAGTTAGTGCTCATGCAAAATGAAGGTACAAAGACTTTTAAGGACATCTCTCACCATCTAGAGCTT
Source organism: Erythrophleum ivorense (assembly GCA_026724425.1). Lineage (NCBI taxonomy): Eukaryota > Viridiplantae > Streptophyta > Magnoliopsida > Fabales > Fabaceae > Erythrophleum > Erythrophleum ivorense. Next base: position 5,844 of record JAIUCV010002513.1, read on the forward strand.
AAGATAGGTGCAAAGATGCAAACCATAGTGTTGTATTTGTTGCATGAGTTGGATAATGTAATGGGAATAGTTCCCAATGCAAGAGATAGCAAAGAAAGCAAGGGCCTAGGGACAAAATGGTAACCAAGTGCCAAAAAGGCAAGTGTGGTGGTAAGAAGGACATATCTAAGTTCAAATGCTACAACTACTAAAAGAAAGGTCATTTTGTTTAGGATTGTCCTGAGCCAAAGAAGGTTTGTTCTAATCTTAACCCTTCTTTTTCTTATACTTGTACCCATGTATTTGTGGCTCATTTTCTCCATGGTTGGATTGTAGATATAAGTGCAACAAAAAATGTAACCTAAAAATTGTATAGGCTTTGTGGATTACCATTGAATAATTACAAGTAGATGTTTTGCTATGATGAGCAATGGAGCAAAAGAAGAGGTATTAGATGTAAGAATCTATCAACTTACTTTCCACAATGGGTGCATGTTTCTCCTACATGATGTGCTTTATGTGCTATTTATTTAATATAGTATACTTTTAGTTTTAGCATTAATAAACTTTGGTTTTCCTTTAATTTTAAGAATAATGGTTTGTGTTTTGTTTCTTAATAAGATTTATCTAGTCATGATTTTGTAAAGGATGGACTATTCATGCTTGATTTAGATTGCATATCTAATACTAATTATTCTACATTAATTATGTCTACTTCTAATATTGTGTCTGAATCTTTAAAATGGCATTTGGATTAGGACAAATTGGACAAGAAAGAATGTCTAGATTAGCTAAAGAAAGATGTTTATGCTCCCTCTTTAAAGTAAATCTCCTTGTATGTGAACCTTTTCTTGTTGGAAAGTCTAGTAGAAAGCCTTTTGATAAGGTTAAAAAGGCTTCTTATCCTCTAGAACTTGTCCATTCATATATATGCAACCCTATGAATGTAAATGTACGACATGACACACATTGAACTTTATTACATTCATAGATGACTACTCATGTTATAGTTTAGTCTTTCTATTAGTTCACTACTCAAAAGCTTTATAATGTTTCAGAAGCTTCATAATAGTGGTTGTAAATCAGAAAGAGAAAAGTGTTAAGACTCTTCATACTGATCAAGGCTAAGAATACTTCTCTAATCAATTTAGAGAATTTTGTAAGACAAATGGAATATACTAGTAGTTAACAATACCTAGAACTCTAAAACAAAATGGTATTGCAGAAAGAATAAATCATACTCTAGGAAGATGCCCTTTTGATAGAGGTATACATCCTTAATTAAGTCCTTTCAAAATTAGTCCCCTCCACTCCATTTGAGTTATGGAATGGAGTTAAGCTTATTTTTAATTACTTACATCTTCCAGGGTGTTACACTGTAATATTTTTAATATTCTTAATACATATATATCCATTCATGGCAAAATAATTGCAACCCAACTTTTAGTAGTGGAAAATTGGTTACTAATTACACTAAGTGGATCCATAATACTCAAAAATGGATTTTCATCATTCCATATCACAATTTCATACTCAAGTGTTTAGTTTTATCCAAATTGACATGTACATGGGGTTACTTCATTCAAAAGAACCATTAGCTCTCATTTTCCCATAAATCACATAATTAAGCATCAAACTTAAAAAATTTAAAACTTGAACTACACAACTCCAACTCTGATTGAAGCAAATTAGGTGTCATTTTAAAGCTTATCCATTTGGTACCTCAAAAATCACAAAAATTAAATATAAATCAAATAAATAGTATCAATGCCATAACAACTTTTTAGAGTCAAAGTTAAAAATTTGTCAAATATTTTGTAGAGGTCTAAAAATTACAAAACTTTGGCTCTATATAAAGCTTTGAATGTCCTCTAAATGCCCACAAAATTTTAGCCCAAATTCGATCGTTAAGTCTATCAAGGGTAGAGGGACATTTTATGGCTCAAATGGTCAAAATTCTGCTTCCCAAATGTGCCCATTGAACTATAAAATATCATTTCTTTTCATGAACAAGTTTTAATCCATAAATGCATCATATATCAATGATTCGTCATATGAAATTTTCCTTACAACTAAAAATCAATCTTCTACATGAGAAAATGCATGTCAACCATATAGGTATCCAAATACTAAATCATGTTCCAACAACTTATACTCACATCTATTGGTCACGAATTCATAATCTAGCATTCTTACATATGTTTCCATTACATTAGCATATATGTTTACATAATCATATATGCAATATCACACCTCATGTAACAAATGTAATTTTTGTAAAATGACAAAATGAGCCATATAAAAGCAAGTCCTCAGAAATGAGCTATATAATGTTCCAAAAAATTTGGGTAGAGTCCTAGACTCTTAAAAATGATAATTCCAGGTTCAAATGGAAAGAAAATCATAGTTAGGATGGTGAAACAAATTGTGATGAAAACTAACGAAACGTAATGACATTTTCATAAATAAACGTAACTTTTGAAAAAACACATAGGAGGGCTTTATAAATGGAAAATTTGAGTTACCCAAGGTTCTCAGAGGCCCCAAAAACCATGAGAAGTCTCGGGACTGGTAAAGCTCCTCTGGTGTACATTTTCCAATAGTGGTGAGCCTGAATTTTGACAGATTCGTTCGGGAAGGTTTTAGCTCCAATTTGAGTGATTCCAAAGGCATTTTATTAAATTGGGAACTTAAATTTTATAATGGAAAGGAAAGTTCTCAAAAAGGAACTAACACGAAGCTGAAATGAAATTACCATTATGAAAGGATGAAATTAAAATTTTTGGAAAAGTAAGTTTCTTGAATGTTCCATAAGCTTCTTGTCTCTTCTCCCTCTCATATAGTACAACCCCCTTTGCCCAAAATATAGAAAAAAGAAGCTCTCTCTTAGGTACACAAGAGAAAGAGAGAAAGGAGGAAGAAAGCCAAGCAAAGGTAGCCAATTTCAAGGAATTTCATGCTTCTTTTTCTTCCAATTTTGTTCTCCTCCCTTCAAGCTTTCTTTCTATGGTTTTATTAAGTGGTGTTGGTTCTATTTTGAGTCCAGAACAAGGGGGGATAATTCAAAATTCTTGAGGAGAAGCAAATCAAGGAGAAAGGCTCTTGAAAGCAAGCTTGAATCCAAGGTAATTTCTTATTTTGGTTACTTCTTTCTCTTGCTCCTTCCTTGTGTGTATTTCAGCCTAAACCAGAACCAAATGGGGTAGGGATTTTCTGTCCAAAAACAAGAGAGGAACTAAAGTTTTAGACCATGAGGAAGAGGAATATGACAAGAAATTGCAAGAAAAACCCATGGAAATCAAGATAGGAAAGTGTAGGCTTCTTTAGGGTTTTGGAAAATATGATTTTGTGTCAATAATTCCTTGGCTATTTAAGTGTTTCCTTGAGCTCCTAAGACCTCTAGAAACCTTCCCAAGTGGCTTTCCCATTAAGAAAAAATCAAGAACTCCATGAACCTTCCTTAGTGTGTATGTCTCGGCTAAGCTAGGATCTAGGGAGTGTTTTAATTTATTCTAGCCTTAGTTTAGGACTTTATATGATGTTAAAAGATGGGAGAAACCATTGGAAAAAATTTAAGAGCCATGGATGGGAAGATGGGACAATGGTGTCCATAATGGTGCTTTATGAAGTAACTTAATTCTAAACTTGTGCAAATAATTGTCTGAGGGCTCCAAGGACTTTGAATGAGGCCAAGAGACCTAGAAATGGAAAAAGATGGAAGCCTAAAGCTTGAATTGTGAAGGTTGCTTCAATAGGCTATTTATGGAGTCATTATGCCACTTATGGAACCAAGTGTATATTTAAGAGTGAGTCTAATGCCTTGACTTGCTTCAAATGTGTAATTGTGTGTTGTTTATGGTGTTTAGGCCAAGACAACACTAACCCACCTAGGTGTGCTTGTGAAGCCGAAAAGAGGGAAGAATAAGACAAGTAAAGCTTGCAAAATTCAAGGTAGCTCTCCACCTCATTCTTCTTGTATTTTGTGTGTATATGTATGTATTTATGTGCTTGTGTGTGCTCTTGTGATTTGAGAATATGCCACTTGATGTCTTGAGATTGCATTAGTACCAATGTGTTGTCTTGAATGCCATTGATAGTGAGAATGGTTCATAAGGGTGAGGTGATGCCAAAAGTTCCTTAATGTGGGTGAGGAGGTGCCACAAGTCTCATGGCATGGATGAGACTAGGCCAAAAGTCTCTTGGATGAATGAGGCCAAGTCAAAAGTCCCTAGGTCAAGGGTGAGGCATATCCAAAAGTTCTAGAAATGGGTAAGGCAAAACCAAAAGTCCCTAGAGCTTCTTAATGGCTTGATTGTGAAAGTGTGGCATGAATATCTTGTAAATGAGCATTTATGGTTCTAATGGCTTGTTTATTTGCACACTTTATGTATATATGCCTTGAATGTGTGTGAATGGGTGTGTGAACTATTGAGATTCTAAGAATCTCACCCCCTCTTCCCTTCCTCATCTTAAAATGTCTAAGTGGCATATAAGAAGGGAGAAATGCAAGCCAAAGGCCTTGAAAGGCAATATTTGAACCATTATGTAGATTACTTTGTAATTGAATGGCAAAGTGATTATACATATGTTATTTTTGAGATGTAAGACCATGAACAATTGTAATATGATGTATAAATCATGTACAGACCACATGTGGTGTAATATCTGGTTTTCATTAAACAACAGAAACGGGTGTGTTTTTAAAGCAAGTCTCCTGAAATGAATTAGTTAAAGTCCCAAAAAAATTGAGTAACATTCTAGACTCCTAAAAATGAGAATCCTAGGCTCAGACGAAAAGAAAAATGGAGCTAGAAGAAATGAAATTTAATGAAAAACTTATGAAACATAATGGCATTTTCATAATTTTGAGCAAATTTTGGAATTCACATAGGAGGGCTTTTTAAATGAAAGTTTTGAGTTCTCTGGGGTTCTCAGAGGCCTGAAAACCATGTAAGCCCTAGGACAGTTAAAACTCTTCTAGTGGACATTTTCCAATGTCGGTGTACCTGAATTTTAATGGATTCATTCGAGAATGTTTTAGCTTCAATTTGAGTGACTCCAAAGGCATTTTACTAAATTGAAAATCTAAATTTTATAATAGAAAAGATAGTTCTCAATAAGGAGCTAAAACAAATTAGAAACGAAAATGCCAAAAACGAAGGGCAAAATGAGAATTTTTGAAAAGTCTTCCTTCCTCCACTTATATATATAAGGCGCCCCACTCTCCCATTCATTTTATTTCATATGTTTCTTCCATAGACCAAAGGAAAAACTGTAGGAGAGTGGCACACAAGAGGAAGAGGAAGAGGAAGAGGAGGAGAAATCAAAGCTTGAAGGTATGGAATTTTAGTAGTTTTTCATGCTTTTTCCTCTCCAAATCTCTTCTCCTCTATTCTCCTTTATTTTCTATGATTATAATAAAGTTTATAAATCTATTTTAAGGGAGAAATTAAGGGAAAATTTCGGATTTGAAGAGAGAAGGCCAAAGAAGACAAGATTCAAGTGAGAAAATAAGGAAAAATAAGATAATTTCTTCTTCCATGGTTGCTACCCCTTGCTCTTCTTCTCCCTATGGTTCGCCCCACTTAAAAAGTCATAGGATGGCTTAGTTTTTTGGTAGAACCAAGGGTGATTCTTAGGAAAAAGGGTGTGGATAATAAGAATATGCAAAGAGAATTAAGAAATAATCATGGAAATTCAAGATGCAAATTCTAGGATTTCATATGTTCTTTATAAAATTTGATTTGATACCTTGATATCTATGCCTAAATGAGAGTTTAAATGAGCTCCTAAGATCCCTAGAAGTCTCCCCATATGCTTCCTCCATCAAGAAAACAAAACAAAGTCCATGAAGGCCAAAACCATGCATAGTCTCAGCCTAGATAGGTTTGGGTGTCTAGGGAGAGTTTTAAATCTTTCTAAACCCATTTTTCAGTCATATATGATGAGTGAAGATGAGGGGAGGCCTTGGAAAAAATTTAGAAACCATAGAAAGTGAGTGGGCCTTATATGTTCCATAATATGACCTAAAGAAGTAACATGTAGTTAGGCTCTTTATTTTAATTGTGTGATGACTCCAAGAGGCTAAAATAAGTCAAGAATCATATTTGAAAGGAAAGAAAGGAGCCTAGAATTTATTTGATGGGTGTTGCTGCATTAGGTGCATTCTTGGAACCATAAAAGGGTTTATAGACCAAGTTAGTGTGTGAGGAAGATGTGTGGCCTTAGAATTAATTCTATGAACCTAATTGGCTTCCATAAATTGTGTTTAGGCCAAGAGAAATCATTTCCACACCTTTGTGTGTATGAGGCCGAAGAAGGGAAAGGAAATTCAAGAGAAAACGTGTGTGCTTGCTTCCAAGGTAGCTCACTCCTCTTTCTCTCATGCATGATTGTATGCTTGGCTTATCTTTGAATGTGTGTATGTATGTTTTAAGCCATGAAAAGTATTCTAGAATGATTTCATATGCCATGGCATCATGATGATGCATTATGTTTCTAAATGATATTTGCTTGGGTTTGCTTGAGTGTGGTGTAACATCCGGTTCCTTGAAAACCAAAGGAAACGTGAGAAACGTAACGTACAGTTTCTCCGTTAACGAACGAAACTTACCGGATACAAAAGGAAACCCCCCAACATGATGGAGTTAAGGTCCCACAAATTTTAGGAAGCATTCTAGACTCCTAAATATGAGAATCCCAGGCTCAGACGGAAAGAAAAATGGAGCTAGAATGAAGAAACAATTTCTCATGAAAAGCCTACGAAATATAATGGCATTTTTGTAATTTCGAGTAATTTTTGGAATTCACACAGGAGGGCTTTTTAAATGAAAGTTTTGAGTTTTTCGGGGTTCTCAGAGGCCCTAAAAACCATGGGAAGCCCCGGGACAGTTAAATTCCCTCTGGTGGACGTTTTCCAATGTCAGTGTGCCCAAACTTTGACGAATCCGTTTGGGAAGATTTTAGCTCCAATTTGAGTGATTCCAAGGAATTTTACTAAATTGGGAACCTAAATTTTATAATGAAAAAACAGTTCTCAAAAAGGAGCTAAAACAATGGAGAAATGAAAATGCCAAGAACAAAGGGTAAAATGGGAAATTTTGAAAAGTGTAACTTCCTCCCACCTATATATATGATGAGCCCTTCTTCTCCCCTCATTATGCACGAACAAGTTCTACCCAAAACCAGAGGAAAACCCTAGGGAGAGTGACGCATAAGAGGAAGGCAAAGAGGAGGAGAAATCAAAGGTTTAAGGTATGGAAATTAGTAGTTTTTCATACTCTTTCTCTTTCAAATCTCTTCTCCTCCATTCTCCTTTGTTTCTTATGATTATCATGAAGTCTATAAATCTTTTTTAAGGGAGAAATTGAGGGGAAAATTCGGATTTGAAGAGAGGAGCTCAAAGAACACAAGATTCAAGTGAGAAAAAGCAAGAAAACAAGGTAATTTCTCTTCCTATGGTTGTCATTTTTGGTGCCTTTCTCCACCATTTCGCCTCACTTGAGAAAACCCTAGGAGGAGATGATTTTTAGGCAGAACCAAGCATGAATCTAAGGAAAAAGGGTGTGGAGATTAAGAATATGTAAAGGGAATTATCAAAAAACCATTAGATTTCAAGATGCAAGTTCAAGGGTTTCAATTGTACTTTGTAAAATCTGATTTTATATGATGATTCCTAGGCCTAAGTAAGAGTTTAAATGAGCTCCCAAGATCCCTAAGAGGCTCCCCATATGCTTCTTCCCTTGAGAAAACAAAGAAAGCTCCATGGAACCTAATATGCTTCATAGCCTCGGCCTAGATGGGTTCTCTTAGCTAGGGAGAGTTTTAAATTTTTCTAAGGCCATTCGTGAGTCATATTTGATGAATGAAAATGAGGGGAGGCCTTGGAAAAAATTTAAAACTCATAAAAAGTGATTTGGTACCTTAGGTTCCATATTATGACCTAAAGAAGCAACATGATGTTAGGCTCTTTGTTTTAATTGTGTGATGACTCCAAGAGACTTAAAAGGAGTCAAGAATCATATTTGAGAGGAAAGAATGGAGCCTAGAAATTGTTTGAGGAGTGTTGCTTCATTAGGTGCATTTATGGACCATAATGGAGCCTATAGAGCAATCTAGTATCTAAGCAAGTTGTATGACCTTAGAGTTTGTTTCATGAACCTAATTAGCTCCCATAAATTGTATCTAGGCTAAGAGAAACCATCTCCACCAAATTGTGGGTGTGTGGCCGAAAGAGGAAGCTTGAAAGCTAAGGAAAAAGTGTGTGCTTGTATACAAGGTAGCTTTCTCCATCTTCTCTCATGCATGGATGTGTGTTTAGTTTGTTTTAGAATGTGTGTATGTATAATTTCAAGCTATGAAAAGTATGCTAGCATTCCTTTATATGCTATGATCCTTGATGCCATGTTATGTTTTCTAATGAGTGCATGATGTTTGTATGAGTTTACTTGAGTGTGGAGAGGCCAAGAACTCTTCCCTTGGGTGAGGATGAGCCAAGAACCCTCGAGCTTGGTTGAGACAAAGCAAAGAGTCTCCCAAAAGCAAAGTGGGCTCCCAAGAGTATGGTTGAGTCCAAAATGCTCAAGAATGGGTGAGGCAAGTCCAAAATCTATGAGGAGAAATGTGAGACCAATCCAAACGCTTAATGAGGTCTTGAATGATTTGTATGAGTTGTTCACATGCCAAGTTTGCTTTAAAATGTCCATGGCTTTTATTTCTTCTATGCATGCATTTGTAAAGCTTGCTTTGCACATATTATGTGTGATTGAATGGGAGATGAGCTATTGAGATTCTTTAAATCTCATCTCCTCCTTTCCAATGATCTAACATGCTAGGTGGACTAAGTAATTATGGGTAAAGGGAGCCAACAACCATGAAGAGCAAGGATTGACAAGCCTATGTGTTATTTTAGCCATTTTGGAACCATAATGATAGTTCATAATGTATATAATGTTATATATGTACTATGAACCATAAGACATGTGTAAATATACTATTATGTGATGTTTAGATGTATGAAAATGATATATGACCTATAGCACTTATTTTGAGCATGGAAGGCCAAGGTGTGCAATATGGGATTTTGGTGAATGTATGCATAAGTGTGGGTTGAATGGCCAAAATGAGATGCATGAGATTTGGGACCATTTGGGCAGCTCACTTAAGTCTCAAATGTACTTTTGGACTTGCCCAAAAGGTACCACAACCAAGGGAAGGCTATTTGGCAAATTTGGTACCTCATATGGAGCCAAATTTGACCATAATGGAACCCTATGTCACTTTTTGGCTAAATAGTTAGTCTTGATCTGAGATTTGGCATGCAATTATGTCTCATTGAGAGCTCTGGGAAGCTAAAGATCATAATTTTTGAAGGTCTACAGAATATTTGAGGATTTTTCAAAGTTGGCAAAATTCATGTTTCTGGTTTACTGCACTATTCATTTGGTCCGAAATTGTTTTCTGTCACCCAAAATTCAAATGATGTCTAATTGCCACGACATTTTGTACAGAGAAACTAGATAATCACATGGACTCATGCTAATTGGAAGCACATCATTTGGAGGTCTAGAGAGGGAGATATGAATTTTTGAATTTCTATCCAGTATTAGTAACCTAGCCCGACTAGAAGTACTGTTCCATCAATTTTTGAGACCTGGACTTGATGAACTGATCTAAAGATATTTTTCTCCTCTAGTTAACATCCACAGCTTTCCAGATTGGTATCATTTGCATGGATTGAATTTCTGTGGAATTAATTGGACATTTTTGAAGTTCATATCAGTAAACTGTGACAGCATCAGAACCCAGTCTGACCTCTAGATTATTTTGCGTGTCAAATGCTCTGTGTGTGGGATGTTATGATTTTTACATATTTTTATCATGAATTAGACGTCCCAAGCTTTCCAGAATGACCAAGATTGCATGTTTTTTATTTTTCTAGATTTAGTTATGATTTTCCAAAGTTTGTGACAGAAAAGAGGAAATCCTGGCCGAAAATGCAAACACAAATTTCATATGCTCCTTTGCTTTCCACGAGTTGTAGGCCAAATTTGATGATGGAAATGAGTTATATTCATGTGTTTAAGTATGAGAAAGTGATAGATGCTTTCATATGGCCTACGGGACTCTAAAAGAAAAATTTTACCTATAGAGAAATGCATTTTTATTCATAACTCCATATGCCACTATATTGTTTCCATAGAACAAATATAAGATGAGGCATAGAAATTGTATGAATTAAGTCCTAGAAGTATGGTGTTACATGTGGTGAAGCCAAGAACCCTTATCCATGGTGAGGATGAGACAAAAACCCTTAAAATTAGTTGAGACAAAGTAAAGAGTCTCCCAAAAGTGAGGTTGACTCCCAAAAGTAAGGTTAAGTCCAAGAACCTTATAAAGAATGGGTGAGGCAAGTCCAAAATCCACAAGTGAATGGGTGAGGCTAATCCATTTACTTGGCAAGCCTTTATATGTTATGTATGACTTGTTTAGATGCCAAGAATGCTTCTTGAATGATTGCACACTTTATGATGCTCATGCATACATTTGTAAGACTTGGCTTGCATGCTTTATGTGTAATTGAAAGGGAGATGAGCTATTGGGATTCTTTGAATCTTATTCCCTCCTCTTTAATGTTCTAACATGCTAAGTGGACTGAGAGAGTAAGGAAATGGGAGCTAACCACTTGAGAGATGAAAGTTTAACATTAAAGTGCATGGATTTGGCTACTTTAAGGCCTTATGAATGGCAATTTTTGTAATCTATTGTTGTATATGATTGATGACCTCTTGAGCATGTGTAATTATGTTAATATGTTATGTATAAATGAGAAATTATATTATGTGACCATTAGAATGTAAATTGAGTATGTTATGACAAATTGGCTTCTTGAATGGCTTTGTGCAATTGTGTATAAATGGAAGTGGAATGGCCAAATTGAGATACATGGGGTTTGGGACCATTTGGGCAGTTCATTGAAGTCATAATCATACTTTTAAACTTGCCCAAGGGGTGCCAAACATCAAAGGAAGTTATTTGGACACATTTGGTCTTTAATATGAACCAAAATTTATCATATTGGAAACCTATACCACTTTTTATCCAAGTGAACTCTTCTTGATCTGAGACTTGGCATGCAATTAGATCTTGTTGAGAGATTTTTGAGAAGTTAAAATACAGAATTTTCAGAGGTCTATGAAATATTTGATGAATTTTCAAAGTTGAAAAATTTTCTAAAATTGGTCAGGTTACTATTCATACTGGTTCAAAAATAAATTTTGTCACTTAGGGGCCAAATGATGTCCAATTGCCACAAAATTTTATAGAGAGAATCTAGACATTCCCAATGACTTGTGCCAACTAGAACCACCTCATTTGGATGTTCAAAGTGGGAAATATGAATTTTTTACTTTTTTGCCTAATATCAGGCGTTTAGATTAACCTCAAGTACTGTTTGATTGATTTCTGAGGTCTGGACGTTCCTAAAATGGTCTGAAGTTATTTTTTCCCTCTAGCTAACATCAACATATTTTCATATTGGTATCATTTGCATGGATTGGATTTGTTTGGAATTAATTGGATATTTTTAAAGTTTATAGCAGAAACCTATGACAGTACTAGTAACCAGCTAGACCTCTACACATTTTTGAATGTCAAACATCTTTTGTGTTGTGTTTCATAGTCTAAATATATATTTATCATAAAGTAGACATGTGTAGCTTTCCATAATGGTAAAGAATGCATGATTTTGATTTTTTTAGAATTAGTTATGATTTTCTAAAGTTTGTGATAGAGAAAGGAAAATTCTGGCCAAAATTACTTCATGAGATTTTATATGTTCCCTTGCTTTCCATGGGTTATATTCCACTTTTAATGATGGAAATGAGTTGTATCTATGTAATTAAATATGAGAATGTGATACATGAGCTCACATGGTCCACGGGACACTGAATGAAAAATTTATACGCTACACAACGTTAAAATAATTATTATTTTAATTGCTTTTTCTTGCTCCTTATATGAGATGCAAGGATTGAAGCATGAGAATAGCATAGAATGAGCTAGAAAAGTATAGTGTTATATGTGGCATGAAATCAATGCAATTGTGGGATTTAACTTCTTGAATGGCTTATGTATATAGTGTATCTTAGGTATGGAATGGTCAAATTGAGATGCATGAGGCTTGAGACTACTTGGACAGTTCTTACAAGTTATATTCATGTTTTTAAACTTTTCCAAGAGGTGTCAAACCATTGGAGAATCCATTTGCACAAACTTGACACCTTATGGAAGCTAAAATTGACCATTTTTTGAGGCTATATCACTTTTTGTCCAAATGAGCTCTTTTTGATCTAAAATTTGCCATGCATCTAGAGCTTGTTAAGATATTTTTGGGAAGCTAAAGTGGGAATTATTTGGAGGTCTACAGAATATTCAATGAATTTTTTAAGTTGGCAAATTTTCTGATTTTGGTTAGTACATTGTTCATCTAGTCTGAAATTCATTCTCTATCATTCATGGGGCAAATGATGTCCAATTGTCACAAAATTTTACAAAGAGAAATTAGACCTTCCCAGTGACCTATGCCAATTGGAAGAACCTCATTTGAATGTCTAGAGAGGGAGATATCAATTTTTGAAGTTTCTATCTAGTACCAGGCCCCCAGTCAAACCTATGTTACTATTTGATTGATTTTCGGCATCTGAATGCTCTTAGAATGGTCTAGAAATATTTTTCCCCTTTAGTTAACATCTGTGGATTTCCAAATTGGTATAGATTACATAGATTGGATTTTTTTTGAATTAATTATGAATTTCTAAAGTGTATATCAGTAAGTTGTATCAGATTTTTGGGCAGCTTGACCTTACTGTATTTTCTGTCGTTAAACGTGGTCCAAATGAGATTTTTGTGGCTGACTTATTTTTAGTGTAAAGTTGACATCTATAACTTTCCAAAAAGCTTGGTTTGTGTGATTTCAATTTTTTTACATTTAGTTATGATTTTTCAAAGTTGCCCCTAAAATCTGTTACTGTATAGCCATGATGAATGAAGAGAATTTTGGGGGTTTTGGCCCTTGATTCGTGGTTTATGCTAAGTTTTAATAATGTTATGACTTATATGAATGGAAAATAATTAGAGAATGTTGTTGGTGAGTTCATGGGATCCCGGAGACGCAAAATGAAAAATTTATTCGCTACGCAACGCAATTGAATTCATTATTTTAATGCATTTTATTGGGATTTCTTTCTAGAATTGTATAATCCCACTTGTACATAAGAGGATCAATGTTAGAAATCATATGGTATTACACCTTAGGCCAAATCTCTTGCCATAATGGACTTTTCTAAGTATTTTGCTCATCCTTGTCCTTACTTTGCACTTCACCTAGCCATGGTTAGTCAAGATAAGGAAATATGATATTCAAAAAGTCCTAATAGCTAAATCAACATTTAAACACACATTGTTCACTCAAGCATATAGAAGCAAACATGTTATGCAATCATAGCCAATCTATACACAAGAGAGCAAATCCATACTTTGAGAGTTTCTTTATGTAACAACTTTAACTACTAATCACGTTAATTAATCATAATTGAGCTCTTAATCACTTATCCTTTAAGTTAAACATTGTTAATAATTCTTTAAAGGATAGAAATATGTAGAAAATTTGAACCTTTTTAATCATTCCAAGTTACCAATCAAAGGAACAAGAAAATTCATGTTTAAGGATAATTAAATTCCTATATTGAACTTCCATTTCATCTCTAGATGATTCTAAGAAGCATAAAACTCATTTACATTGGTTTACTAGTCAATACATATCATTACCATAGAGAAAACCAAAATTTTTAAGTTAAATTAGGAGTTTGGAAACTTAGGCCATGACTTGGAGTAACTTTGCCATAGCCAAGTTGGTTTCTAGAACCCTTGAAAGCTTCTTAACACACCTACACCATGACTCAGACACCCTACGATATGACTTAACACGATACTGGAGCTATTTTCATAAAATTTCATGATTTTCACCGCAACGTAGAGCAAGGTGCATCTTTAAAACCATTATTCCAATTTCTCAATTCTCATCACAACGAGACTGCTCTTTGGAGCATTCTTCCCTATTTTTTTTCCATGTTGCACCATTGCTTAAAAGGCCTACATCGTGGCATAGTTAGGTTCTGTTACCTCCAACACTTGTTTAGCTACAAGTCAAGAAGATTCATGATGTGACTTAACCCTCTATTGTCATTCTAAGTTAAGATATACAAAATGGCTTACTTGCTACTCTCCAAGATCCATTCTAATACCAATTTGGGGCTAGAATACCACCCTGTTAAGGCTTTTATCCCACCTTACATCTAATTAATTGATTTTATATAATCATGAACTCCCAAAAACCATTTACCATCAGGCTACTCTTATCCTCTACCAGTTTACACCTCCCTATGATAGCAAAAAAGGTCTATCTATAACACCATATCTATCTAACTTATCTCATCTCATTTCAAGTCCATTACCTTGGCCAAGCACAATTTCAAGAAAAATATTCCACTAAAGTAATGTATTATTTTACATTGTATAATGGATACAAATTTCATTTCATGTCCCATGGACCATACAAATCCATCCATCTCATTCTCCTATTTAAATATATACATACAACTCAAAACCATCTTAAAATGTTGCCAAAAATTCGACCTCATAGCATACATACACAAAATAACACAAGGCTGCCTAGGGTTTTACTACTAGATTTCTGGTGCCAATTTGGAAAAATCATAACTAAATCTAAAAAAATCAAACTCATTCACACAATACCATTATGGAAATCTAAAGATGTTAAATTTATGCTAAAAATAAGTCTAGACCAAAACAGGAACACCTAGCCACTAGAAATTGATGGAATAGTACCAAAGGTACTATTGTATTACTGGTACTAACTCTGAACTTCAAAGATTCATATCTCCCTCCTTAAACATCCATTTCAAGTGATCTCAGTGGCCATAGAAAGCTTATCATATCTAGTTTATGCTTATAAATTTTATGAGCATTGGACATCATTTGGCCCTCAAATGGCATAGGAGAAGAAATTGACCATATGAACAGTAAGCATATTAGAACAATAGAAATTTGGCAACTTTGAAAATTCATGATTAATTCCATAGAGCTCCAAATAATCTGGTCTTTATCTTCCCAAAAAGTTCTAGATAAGATCTATATGCATGCCATATTTTATAAGAAAATTTATTCATTTGGTCAGATCTTGACATAGGGTTGCAATTTGGTCATTTTTGTGCTTCTTAAGGGTCACAAGGGGTCCATTTTAGCTTCTAAGACTCCCAAGGCCACTTGAGCAAGTGGAAAAGCATCAAAATAACCTATGAAATATGTCTCAAAGGTTTACAAACTCAGATCTCACAAACTCACTCTCCCACTTGATGATATACATAAGAACATACAAGCTCTACCTTGCCATTCAATGTCAAAAACATGTTATATCATTCCAATGGTGTCAATTCTCATATATACATCACATATCCATATATTTACACATGTCCAAAAGGTTATACATCATACACATCTTTGGATTACATTTTGTGACAACAAAGTAGTTACAAAAGCGCAAAATAATACATTTCCTTGTCATTCTCTCATCTTCAAACTTGGTGGCTCCCATTTCCTTGCTCACTTGGTCCACCTAGACGTGTTAGATAATAGGGAAAAAATAATGAGATTCTAGGAATCCCAATAGCTCTTTTCCCTTTCAAACACACATAATGAATGCAAATTCAAGTCTAAAAATGCATGCATGGCTATCTTGAAATGCATAAATATACATAGAACATTTCTTGCATTCAAGAAATCACATATAACATACATAGGCTTGACAAGGCAATGGTTTAGCCTCACCCATTCTCTTTGGAATTTTTGGACTTGCTTCATCTATTTTCTTAAGAGACTTTTGACTAAGCCTCACTCTTTAGAGGATTTTGGCTTTGTCTCACCCATTCTTGGGGACTTTTGGCTTCACCACACTCAAGCAAGTTGTTCATGTCCATAAAAACATCATTCAAATGCATAAGCAAAGCATCATGATACCATGGCATATAGATACATGTTAGAAACATCTTTCATCGCTTAAACATACACACACACATTCAAAGACTAGAAAAACAACTAAACATGCATGAGAGAAAGAAGAGGGAGCTACCTTGCACACAAGAACACACTTTAACTCCTGGAACTCTTTCCTCTCCCTTGGCCAAACACCCACAAGAAGGTAGAGCTTGATCCCTTTGGCCTAAATACATTAAATGGAATCTAGTTATGCTCTTGGAACTAATTCTAAAGCTATACATGCACTTGAAAAGCTAGATAGCTTCTAAGGTTCAATTATGGTTCCATAATGCATCCAATGAAGCAACACCAAGAATACAAAATCTTAGCTCCATTCTTTCACTCCATCTATGGTTCTTGACTCCATTTAGACCTCTTGGAGCCATCACATAATCAGTTTGAGGAGCCTAACTACATGTTACTTCTTTAAGTCACAATATGGAACCTATACCTCCATCTCATTATCCATGACGTCTAAAATTTTTCCAAGGCTTCCTCTCATACTCTCCCATCATATATGATACAAAACCAAGTTTGGAAGAAATTAAAACACTCCTTAGGTGCGTGAACCCCTCTAGGCTGAGGCTATACTTCTATAGCACCAATGGAGTTGTTTTGCTTTTTTTGATGGTAGAAGCATGTAGGAGGCTTCCTTGATGTCTTAAGAACTCATATGAACTCTTAAACATCTTAATTTATGGCTAGAACTCATCTTACAAACCAAGGTGCAACTAGAACCCTAGGTTATACATCTTATAAAATCATGATTTTTTCTTTGTTTTCTTTGTATATTCTTATTCTTCATACTCTAATTCCTAAGAGTCATCCTTGGTTTGGTTCAAAATTCAACTCCTTTTGGCTATCCATACATGGGGCGAAATACACAAGAAGAAGAACAAGGAAGAGCAAGCTTGAAAGTAGCAAAACTACCTTCGTTTCTTAGCCTTTCTTGGATGCTCTTTCTTTTGCTCAAATTCTCCTCTCCAAATTTGAAATTATACCCTCTGGTCTGACCTTAAAATAGCACTAAAAACTTTAAAAAATCCATAGAAAGAAAGAGGGGAATGAGAAGAGCAAGTTTACTAAAGAAAAGACTAGGAAATTTTATGAAAAGCATACCTTTCTTGCCTTGTTTTTCCTCTTTCTCTTCCATTCTCTTGTGCACCTCCCTTAGTCTCACTTCTATTTTAGGGTAGAAAGAAAGTCAACTAAATAAGGAGAAGAGTAGGGCGCATCATATATATAGGAAGGGTTTAAAATTGTTCTAAAAAATTGTATTCATGTCCCGTCTTTTTGGCATTTTCGTTTTAGGTTTGATTTAGCTCTTTTTTTAGAACCATCTTTTTTATCATAAAATTTAGGTCCTGTGTAACACCCCATAATTAACTAAGGTGTTAATCATGGATTAGATTAATTAGGAATAATTAATATGGGTTGAGATTTAATTGAGATAGAAATCTTATCTAGGCTTAAATTAATAGATCATGATAAGAGGCTAATGGAGGCCCAATGGGTTAGGTGCAGAGCAACCCAATTTAGTGTGATGGAGGCCCAAAATCCACCTTGTATAGACTCTTCTAAGTGGGCCCAATAACCTTTGTGCAGACTCACATTCTTGAGCTCTTCAAACTTGGCCCAAACTTAATTAAACTTCAGCAACCCAATGTATAAAACTGGCCCAGTAAAATTCTGCAGCCCAACACTCTAAAAACTGGCCCAATAAGCAAAAATCTGAAGCCCATTAAGAGATGGATCTTGGAGCAACCCATGACCCACATTTGACCCAACTAAAACCCTAATACATCAGCCTCTCCCTCACACTTGCTGAAACACAAAACACAAAGAGAAAATTCGGAGCTTGGAGAGGAGGCTAGGGTTGAGGGCACCAATTTTGCATTTTCTCACATTTAGAGCAAGATTCAGCCAAGGTAATAGTTATACAACTTAATCCCCTCATCTTTCTCTTTAATTTGGTCCAATTAGTTTTTCATTTGGAGTATTTTCACTCTACCCAAAATCTGAAATGTGGGAATTTGAGAATTTTCTTGGTAAAATTCGTAGGTTGAGGTTATGGCTAACCTTAGGTGAGTTTAAACCCTCTATTATGATGCTTCAATTGTTAATTTGAGACCCCCATAGCTGATTTATAAAATGGGTATTAATTATGTACGAATTTACTTAGGATTTTGGGTGGAATATTAAGTTTTCTGGTGGAGGACAATTTAATCCGAATTTGGGACTTATAGTGGCTGAGTAAGTGATTCTTAAGTAGTTATTAGCATCTTAAATTCTTTGGGTATTGATTATAACTATTAATGATGAATTAGAGTAGTAATTCTATGATGCTATGGTTATAGGAGGATTTCTGCACCATTGGTGACTGTTGCAAGTGTCTACAAGTGAGGTAACCGGGTTATATCAATTCCATGTATATATTTAATTTAATTTCACATGTTGTTATATATGAATGATTTGAAATGTTAAATGAATTGATTGGCTATCTGTTGAATTGTGATTGGATCTTGTGAGTCCATGGTGGAGCTGTGTTGCAGTTGCCACCGGTGCATGTACTTCGATCGAGCACTGGGTTATGATCAAACCCAGATGCACTGAGCCCTGATTGTGCTCAATAGGGAGTAGGTGCCGTGGACGAGCCTCTCCCGGTGTTAATGGCCTTTAACATATGATAATATGATTGCTAGTATGGGATAGTAAACATGATAGCTTAATTGATTCATTTGCTGATATGATGGATGTGATTATGATGTTGATTTTGATTCATGCTTATATGTTAATTAAATTGGATATATGATGAAATTGCCTTGGTTACTGAGATTTATATCTCACCCCATTTTATGGGATTAATATTTCAGGTGAAAGTTCCTCGAGTAAGGATAAGGGTAAGCAAGTGGATAAACATCCATGAGCTGAGGTCGGGTGTGGGGAGCTACACTTGGTCTGAGTAGAATAGGGTAGATGCAATTTTGTTATTAGTTTACATAGCATCATCATGTAATCATGTTGCCAAGTGTAGGCGTTTATATTTTGTTTGATTGAAATGTAACCGTTAAGGATTTAATTCTCATTATAGTTGAATCTTAATGTATGAACTTATAGCATTATATATTTGTAGTTTTGCTGAAATTGTGATATGGATCACTATATAGGAATCATAGTCATATGATGCCTTGGATGTAAGTTATTGTTGAATGGAATCTCTATGGAATTTGCATGGGATGTAAATTGCTGCTAATGCATGTGATCTTGCTGTCATATATTCTTAAATTTGCTGATATGAACTAGTGGAACAAGTAGGAAGTAGTGTTTAAGTTTTGCATTGGTAATGGATAGATTGATGGGTAAATAGGGTAGATAAACACCATTAAGACCACTTAAAACAAGGGTAGGTGGACCTAGAGTGTTTCTAAGATGAGATTTGGAGTGTAGAGGGCGAAATTTGGGTAATATGGTCACAGGAGGGAGTTCCGCCGCGGCTAAGAAGGCTTCGCCGCGACCAAAGGAGAGACAGAGCCGAAAGGCGTCGCGGCATAACCAATCCTGCCGCGGCGCAAAGTGGAGAAAATCGCCTAGGAGGGTGACAGAACCAAAACTCGCTGCGGCGCATTATGTCTTGCTGTAGCGCGAGTCAAGAAAATTAAATAAGGGTTGGACAGAAGTAAAACTCACCGCGGCGAGAATATATTACGCCAAGGCGAGAATCCTGGGAGTTGAGAGCAGTAGTTCCAGGAGGCATTCCGCCGCGGCGCCACATAGGTTGGCCGCGACGAAGGTCTAACTCGCTGTGGTGATTTTGTTAAATTTGTCCAATGATTCCAGAGAGTAACTTGGCCACAGCGGGGAAGGTTTAGGCTGCGACGTAAGTCCCCAACCTATTCTTTTAAACTTAGAAACCCCAATTTCTCCATCGGTAATGGTATGAGATGATATAGGAGTACTTGTGGAAGGCCATTGGGTATTGAAACTGATGAATGGTTGTATCATAAACCCCTTAGGGTAGTAGAATTCCTTTTATGCAAATTTTGATTTGTGTGGTGGTATGATGATGACCCTAACATCAAGGTTTAAATTTTTCCTATATTTTTACCATGTGAGAAATTGTAACCACTCAAACCTTGATAATTAATTATTAATCATACATTTAACCATAATTACAATGATAAGAAGGTAGGGTTGTCACATCCTGAATCTTATAAAATGCCTTTGGAATCACTCAATTTGGAGCTAAAACCTTCCTGAACCAAAGGGTCAAAGTTTAGGTCAACCATCGTTAAAAAATGTATACCAGAGGGGTTTTAACTATCCCGGGATTTCTCATAATTTTTAAGGCCTCTGAAAACCCTGAAGAGCTCAAATTTTTCATTTAAAAAAACCCTCCTATGAGTATTCTAAAAATTATCTTAAATTACAAAAATGTCATTACGTTACGTAACTATTTCGTTAAATCTCGTCTGGTTATTTTGGCTTCTATTTCAGGGGGCCTCTGGCCTCCTATTTTCATTACTTAATGTTTAGATCATTATTTTAATTTTTCTAGACCTTAACTAATTCATTTCAGAGGACTTACTCTTAAAATGTATTTGTTTCTGTCATTTCTACAAAAACCAAATGTTATACTATTAGCTCAAACTAAAACTAGGAACACTCCATACACTACTTAGGCTGCCAAAACACTTGAACAAGCTATAGTGGACTAATTAAGCAAGTTCCTAACCTCAGGTGCAAATTATGGGCATGGCACATCTTAAATCCACACATAAAAGATATATGACAACAAAAGTTTCATATAACCAAATTCAAACTAAGCATTCAATTAATTACTTAACCATGTTTTTGGAAATATATAACATGTTCCATACATCCATAAATGTTCATATTTGTTCAACATCAAATAGTTACACCAAATTCCATATAAGTCAGGCCTAAACTAGTAATTATCAATTCATTAGTCACAAAATTGTTAAGATGCCTACTATAACACTATAATTAAATAGCTCATCTCATACCATTACTAGGTTCCATTCCATGAAGCACATGAGTTCTCAAGGAAAAAGGCATTAAAATATTCAAGTTTCTTTGCATTGTGTAGGGGATAAAATTTTCATTTCACGTCTAGTGGGCCATGTGAGCTCATGTATCACATTTTCATATTTAATTACATAGATACAACTCATATCCATCATCAAAAATGGCCTAGAGCTCGTGCAAGGCAAGGGAATGCATAAAATTCATAGTTTCCCATTTTGGCCAGAATTTCCCCACTTCTGTCACAAACTTTGGAAATTCATAAATAATTATAGAAAAATTAAAATAATGCATTCTTTGCCATTTTGGAAAGCTACAATGTCTACTTTATGCTAAAAATATGTTTAGGCCATGAACCATAACATAGAAGAGGTTTGACATTTGAAAAGGTGCAACAGTCAGACTAGCTACTGGTACTAATACAAGTTTCTGCTACAAACTTCAAAAATATCCAATTAATTCTAAAAAATTCAATCTATACAAATGATATCAATCTAGAAAGCTATAGATGTTAGATAGAGGGTAAAAATAACTCTAGACTATTTTAGGTACGTCTAAGCATAAAAAACTAATCAAATAGTAACCTAGATCAGTCTGGATGCTTGATACTATACAGAAAATTCAAAAATTCATATCTCCCTCTTTAGACATCCAAATGTGGTGCTTCTAGTTGGCACATGTCACTAGGAGTGTCTAGTTTCTCATTATAAAATTTTGTGACAATTGGACATCATTTTCCCCCTAAGTGATAGAATTCATTTTCAAACGTGAGTGAACAGTACCATGAACCAAAATCAAAATTTTTCCCAACTTTGAAAATTTATCAAATATTTCATAGACCTTCGAAAATTTTGCACTTTATCTTTCCAAAAAGTTCTCAACAAGCTCTAAATGCATGCCAAATCTCAAATCGAGAAGAGCTCATTTGGACAAAAAGTGATATAGGTTTTCAATATGGTAAATTTTACTCCATATTGGATACCAAATGTGTCCAAATGACTTCCCTTAATGAATATGATTTGTATGAACTGCCCAAGTGGTCCCAAATCTCATGCATCTCTATTTAGCCATTCCACTTCCATTTATACATGCATTTCCATAATACAACTTTGCCATTACATGTCCAAAATACATATTTCCATACATATAACCTTAGCTCTCATTTATACATGATACATTAGTATAATTATACATGTTTATAACATCATAGGACATATACAACTATTGATTACAATATTTACTATTCATATGGCCTTAAAGTAACAAAATTTAAACACTTTCTTGTCACAATCTCATCTTCCAAGGTGTGGACTTCCATTGCCTTGTCCACTTTGTCTACCTAGCATGTTAGAACATTGGAAAGGAGGGAATGAGATTCAAAGAATTTCAATAACTCATCTCCCTTTCAATCACACATAAAGTATGCAATACAAGCCTTGAAAATGCATGCATGGACATATTAACATATGTGAGCATTCAAGAAACATTCTTTGCATTTGAACAAGTTATACATAGCATACATAAGCTTACCAAGTAAGTGGATTAGCCTCACCCATTCACTTGTGGATTTTAGACTTGCCTTAGCCATTTCTTGGGAGTCAACCTCACTCTTGGGAGTCAACCTCACTTTTAGGAGACTCTTTACTTTGTCTCAAGTAACTTTAAGGGTTCTTGGCTCTTCCTTACCATGGCTAGAGAGTTCTTGGCTTCTCCACACTCAAGCAAATCAAGGTAAGTGCATAAAATATCATTTGAATGCATAAAACATCATCATGATACCATGGAATAAAAGCTCATGCTAAAATACTTTTCATAGTTCAAAACATATATACACACATTCAAAGACAATATAAGCACACATCCATGCATGAGAAAAAGTGGAGAGAGCTACCTTACTTGCATTTACACACTTTTTCCTTGAGCCTTGAATCCTTTCCCTTGACCTCACACACCCAAGAAGGTGGAGATCATTTCTCTTGTCCTAGACACATCATATGGAAGCCAATTATACTCTTGAATTAAATTCTAAGGCCATATATTCACTAGAAAAGCTAAGTGACTCATAAGGCTCTTTTATGGTTCCATAATGCACTTAATGAGGCAACCTTAAGAAAACATCATCTTGGCTCCATTCTATCTATTTATTTATGATTCTTGACTTCATTTAAACCCCTTGGAGTTATCACACAATTAAATTAAGGAGCCTAGCTAGGTGTTGCTTCTTTAAGCCATAATATGGAACATACAAGGCCATCTTACTTTCTATAGTTTTTAAAATTTTTCCAAGGCTTCCTCTCATACTCTCCCATCATACATGACTAAAAAATAAGCTTAGAACAAATTAAAACTACCCCTAGGTGCCATTTCTACTCTAGGCTGAAACAAATACTCTTCTTAGCATCCTTAGAGTTTCTTTGCTTCCTTTGATGGGAGAATCATGCAGGAAGCTCTCTTGGTGTCTTAGGAACTCATATGAACACTTAAACATTATAAAATATGGCTAGGGTTCATGGTAGAGTTTAAGGTGCAATCAAAACCCTAAATTCCATAACTTGCATTATAAAGCTTCCTTTTAAATTCTAGTTGTATATTCTTAATCCTCTCACTCCATAACCTTTGGTTCCATCAAGAACACATAAAGAAAAACTCTCCTCCTCACTTTCTCTCTCTAGACCTAAGCTTAAATGGCTTGGAAACACAAGATTTTGCAAGTGTTTCAAGTGAAGTCTTACACTAAAACGGAGCTCTCTTCATGTAGATTATTTTTCATCGATTGATTTCTTGAAAAGGGTTCCTTTTTGGCTTGGGTTAGACCTGAATCTTCAAGTTTTCAAGAAAAAAAAACCACCATTAGAGAGTTCTTAGAGAGAGGAACAACTTTCCTAACTGGCGCGGGATGAAACAAGGCCATTTACTTACCTTAACGGAAGCTTAAACTTCTTCTCTCTCTCCCCTCTTAATGTCATGCCATTGCTGCCCATTTTTCTGCAAATGGAAGCTTGGAGAAGGTGATGAGATGTAATCTTATTTAAGAAGCCTCTTTTACAACTTTTCAAAATGACCATTTTACCTCTACGTGTCTGTTTATTCCGTTTAGGCTCATTTTAACTCTTTTTTTAGAACCGTCTTTTCCATCATAAAATTTAGGTCCTCTAATTCATAAAATGCCTTTAGTTTCATCCAAATTGGAATAAAAATCTTCCCAAATGAACTAGTTAATGTTTGGGTCAATTGACATTGGAAAATGTCTACCGGAGGGACTTTAGCTGTCCCAGGGCTTCCCATGGTTTTCAGGGCCTCTGAGAACCTTGGAGAATTTAAAACTTTCATTTAAAAATTCCTTCTGTGAGAATTCCAAAATTTGCTCAAAATGACGAAAATGCCTTTATGTTTTGTCAACCTTTTGTTATATTTCGTTTCTTCATTTTAGCTCCTTTTTTCTTTCTATCTAAGCCTGGGATTCTCATTTTTAGGAGTCTAGAATGCTTCCCAAATTTTTTGGGACCTTAACTAAGCCATTTTCAGGGGACTTGCTTTTGTATCTGGTGAATTTCGTTTGTTTATAGAGAAACCATATGTTACATTTCTTGCGTTTTCTCTCATTTCAGAGAACCGAATATTACACTTATACTTCACAAAAATGAATGCATCATGAAGCTATACAAATCTAAGTACAAAAAGAGTAGCATCCAATCTAGATCTAAATACATGAAAGTGTAGAAATCCCGCACAAGGTCTTAAGTTAGGGATGTTCATTTACTTGCTTCCCATTTTCCTTAACCAAAGATCATTTACCTAAAATGGTTAGCCCATAAAAAGGGATCAAACATGAATCTCAGTAACCAAAGAGAAATTTCATATACATATACATACTAACTAACATAAATGCATCATAAGTAAACAATAAATATATTAGCATAATCAGTAAATGAACTAGTTGGGCTACTAGTGACTACTATCCCATACTAGCAATCACATACGATATATTAATAGCTAATAGCAAAAGGAAAGGCCCGTCTATGGCACCAACTCCCTATCAAGCATGCTCACGGCTCTGTGCATTCTAGAGTTTAATCACAACTTGGTGCCTGATTGAAACACAATGCACAGGTGGTAGCATGATCATAACTCCACCAAGTACATAATCACAATCTAATGACAAATAAGTAGCCAACCAATCATTAACACAAAAAATGATATAAGTGTAGCAATTATAAGGTTAAAATGAATATATCCATGGAATTAAAGATGAATCCCCTAGTTACCTCACTTATTGTGCCAACTTCTTATAAATCAAGATTGATTTCCCACAATTTAGAGGTTCTAGATTAAATAAAAATATATTCTTAGTCTCTAATCACAACATAAATTAGACACTCATGGAATTTAATCATTACAAGCTACTTAGAAATCACTTACCTAACCACAAGAGAGTCCCAAATTTGGACTTGAGCCTTCTTACCCAAAAATCACAATGTCTCTCTTCAAAACCTTGATATTTTCGTGCATTAATAAAGGCCAACATATAAATCAATCCTTAGGGCAAATTTCTAGTATGAAACACATCAAAATTAAAAGGAGATACTTACCCAATAGTCTTTCTAGCCTTAAGCTCCGAAAATCTACAAGAAACCATCAAACAATCACTTTCAAATTTAGGATAAAGGTGAAAATCTACTAAACTAAAAACTAATCAAGCCAAATTGTAAAGGAAGATGAAAGGAACATGTTTTATATAACTCACTTTGGCTAAATCTTCCTCTAAGAGTGAAAAATTAAGTCAAATGTGATGGAACCTTAGCATCCCTCTTTATGCACAATTTTCTTCTTTGCTTCTATAGAAGAAATGGTTTTTGCTTCTAGTGGGTTAGGGTAGCTACAAAACCTTCAGGGTTTAAGGTTGGAATGGGCTAACCTTAAAGTCCAAGATCCATTTAGGTACATTTTCTAAGTTTTAGGCCTCCAAAGGGATGAAGTTAGGCCTTTAAAGCTGATTCTTGGCATTAATAAGCTAATCTTAGGGCCCAAATATTACATGTCCATTTTCTCTTAATTAATTTCTTAATCAACCCAAATCCCACTAAGAATTTAGTTTCACTCAATAGTAGCCAATAATTGTTATTGTCTCAAATTACTCAAAATAATATATTTCCTTAAAAATTCTTATTTTTTATATTCTTTTTTAAATTATTTATAATAATTTCCTTAATTCCCTTAATAATCTTCAATTTTCCCCAAATTAAGTACTTAATTCTCAATTATTTATCTAAATTAATTTTGGATGTTACACTTTGGCTCAAACAAAAGCAAATTCATGCCTTCAAAGGACTTTTGGCCTGAGGTCGAGCAAATCTATGCTCACTTCCCTAGCCTCACCCAATAAAGAGCCACCTCTCTTGTAATGATTGGTAAATTCAAAAATCGAATTGAACCTTATAAATTAATACTAGAACACCCTAAAATAGAGTAAATTGAGGCCAAATAGTATTAAAATGAGAATTGAAACATTTAAAAATATAGATTAGAGCCTAAGGGTGGCCGAAAATCAAAGCCAAACCAGCTGAATGAATTTAAAGAATAATGCAGTGGCATAATCGTAATTTCAGGTAACTTTTTAGAAACTCAAAGGAGGGAGTCTTAAATAAAAATTTTGAGTTTTCTAGGATTCTTATAAGCTTAAAAACAATAACAACCCTTAAAATGGTTAAACTCCTTCAGTATGTGATTTTGGTTATCGGTTGACTAAAACTTTGATTGAATGATTCGATGAAGTTTTAAATCCAATTTGGGGGGAACTAAAGGCATTTTATAAATTAGAGGATCCAAATTTCATGATGGAAAATATAGTTCTCAAAAAGGAGTTGAAATGAGCCTAAATGGAGAAAACCAAGACGAGGAACTAAATTGAAATTTTGATAAATGTTATAAATGGGCTCCCTTGCTTCTTATATCACATCCCACTTCTCCCACACCTCACAACTGAATTTCCTTTAGTTCAAAATAGATAGAGTAGGGGGAAGGAAATTAAGGTTTAAAAGTGTAAGAATTCATCACTTTTTCATGCTTCTCATTTCATTAAACTTCTTCTCCTCTTCCTCCTCTCTCTTCTCTTGGTTTTGGTTTCTTAATTGGTGATGTTTTGTGGCTAGTTCAGTAAAGGAAAGAAATGATTTGGAGAAACTTTTGGAAGCCTAAGGAAGTGCATCTTGTAAGCTTTGAAACAAGGTAACTTTCTCTATAGAAAACTTATTCTTCTTGGCTCTTCTCCCTCTCCATCAATTTGTCTAGAACAAAGTCATGTGTAGGGAGTTTTATTTTGATCTAAACTTGATGGAAAGTGGGGTTTTGAAGCCTAAGGAATCACATAGAACAATTAGAATCCAAAAAGAACCTATAGACAATAAATTATGGAGATTAGGGTTTTGGTTGCACCTAGGGATTTATGGAGCTTTCCAGTGATAATTTAAATTTTGTAAGAGTATGTTTGAGTTCTCAAGATATCTAGGAAGCTTCATAAGTGGCAAATTCCCTAGAAAAATTAACAAAACTCCATGGGCTCTTCACTTAAGATATGTCTCAGCCAAACATGAAATCAAGCACCTAGGGAGAGCTTTATTTAATTCTAAGGATAACAATGGTCTAAAAATGAATAATAAACACCAAAGAAACCATTAGTTTGAAATTAGAAACCATATTTTGAAAGTTAGAGTTTCTTTAAGCATACAGATGCAACTTGGTGTTTCGCTATTTGAATTGAGTTTATAGTGACTCTAATAAGTTTAAATGAAGTCATATGAGTTGGATTGAGTGAGAAATTAGAGCCAAGATGATGAATTATATGAGTTACTTCATTATGCCATGTATGGAACCATATGCATGCCATAAGCTAGAAGTTGTTTATGAAGAGTTTGTATAAGCCTAGAGATGGTTCCAACAATGTAATTATGTTTTGTTTGATGTGTCTAAGCTAAGCAAACGAAGCCCCCTCCAAGTGTGTGTGTGAGGCTGAACCAAGAGGCTAAAGAATCAAGGAAGAAATTGTGCTTCTTGACCCAAGACAGCTATTCATCCATTCTTGTATGCATTTCTTAGTTGTTTAAATATCATTGAATGCTTGTATGCATGTTTGAATTATGAAACATGCCTATAGCTATTAGTTTGATGCTTTCATATCATTATGCTTCTTGAATTGTATTTGGAATATGAATTTGCTCTTAATGGGTGAGATTGTGCTAAAAGTCCTTAAGAATGGGTGTGACAAGGCCAAAAATCTCAAAAATGAATGAGGATAGGTCAAAAGTCCCTAAAAAGTGGGTGAGTCTAATCCAAAAGTCTCAAATAATAGGGTGAGGTTAAACCAAAAGTCCCGAGAGCTTGATTTTGATCTTGATATGTGTATATGATATTGCAAACATGTTTATGTTTGGTTCTTGGAAGCATATGATGTATGCTTGTGTTCTTTGAAATGATAACATGTCATATATGCATTCTTGAAATGGTGAATGAGCTATTGGCATTCTTTGAATCTCACTCTCTCCCATTTTTATCTAACTATGTCTAAGTGGTGCTTAATGAACCAAGAATGGAGGCCAAGGAGTGTGAATTGTATTACTTTGACAATAAATTAGCTTTTGATGTACATTAATGTTGAAGCATGCATGTATAAGTTATTTATGAGATATAAACCTTTTCTCATATGTAAAAGTATGTGAATATGTTGTATGAACCCAAGTTAGAGCCAAATGTATGCAATCTTGAGATTTTGACATCCTTGAGCCATGGAATGTATGTGTACATGAACAAGTAAGATGGTGATTTTAAGCCTCATGATAAATTACACCTATTATGATGCTTCTATATGCTATGTTTGAGCTTTTGGACATGCTCAAATGATCATGGTCCATGTGGGAAGTTATTTTGGACCATTTGATACTATATTGATGCTATTTTGAGCCACATTCTTACCCTAAACCAAAACTAGAACAAATGTAAACATTTGGGGATGAAATTTGGCCAGCATTTAGATCTCATATAGATCATTTCATAGAGCTAAAGAATGAAATTTTTAGAGCTCTAGAGAATTTATTATGATTTTTCAAAATTGACTGAAATTGGCAAAAACTATCAGTGCATTGTTCATTTGGTCAATCTAGTTTTTGACATATTTGAGGGAACAAATGATGTCCAATACTCATGAAATTTTATAGACATACATTTGACATCATAAGATTTCCATAGCCATCAAGATCACCTAATTTGGATCTCTGTAGAGTGAGATATGAATTTTTAAAGTTGCATATCTGCTGCAATACAAAAAATAGACCCAGTTACAATTTCATTAGGATTTCTTAGGTTAAATGATATTGTTTTAGTCTAAAATTTTTACAATCATTAGATGATGTATGAGCTTTCCAAAGAGTTTGAGTTTGTATGATTTGGAATTTTCTAGCTTAAGTTATGAATTTCTAAAATTTGTGACAAAATATGAAACTTATGGAAATTGAGAGTGTGATCATGAATTTGATATGTATGGCCCAAACCCGAATTACATGCTTCAATTTGTGATGTTTCTGCATGAATAAGTGATGGAAGATGAAGTTGGTAAGCCCAAATGGTTCATTTAATCATAAATGAATTAATTTGGCTTTTAATGATGGCACTTTCCATTACTATAAGTGATAAATATATGAAAATAGATACTTTAAACCATTTGTAATGTAAAATAAGTGTTATCTTAACTATCATGCAAAGGCATATTCTACTCAAACAATCAACAAACCAAACAATTACAATCAACATATCTAAGCAACTAAGAACTCAAGCAAACCAACTATACATATAAGAATGAAGGAAAAGCTACCTTATCAATCAATTTCCTTGTTCTTCTCCTCTTAATCCCATGGCCTCACACACACACACTTTGGTATGGTCATACTTGCTTGGCCTAAGCATATCAATTAAAGTATAAAACAACCAATTAGGTCATATTCAAACTTACTCTAGTATACATGTGCATATTTGAATTTAAAGTATGATTTTGGTTCTTTAAGTGTTTCAAAATGACTCATTCCATATGCCATATTTTATGTAGCAATTCCATCATTTATCTATCTTAATTTATTCACTTTTCATGGCTAAAACAATTCCAAAAGCTTAGCCATATCACTTATTCAATTTCTAGGTCAAGTTAGGGTTTTTATGGAACTAACTTTGCAATGTCATCAAATCTCATTCAATTTCTAGCCTCTTTATACTCATTTAGGTCTCTTAACCCATGAAACTAAATTAAATAGCTTTAGGATATTCATAATGCCCTAACTTGGAATTTTGTTTGTTTTATAGGGAATTTAATTGCTTTAGGATATTTATAATTCATTTCTAGTTCAATTATAGTTTTACAAAGATTAACCAACTCTCATAGCATTTTGAATCATCCTTGGCCGAACTTACACCCTAAGGAAGCCACAAGCATTTGTCTTGGTTTTTAATTAAATTTATTTGCATATTCTTACTCTTCACCTTTCTAAACCCTTTATTACACCAAATTTTCATCAAATAAACATTCCTTTTTCCTTTTCTCTCTCTCTCTCTCTCTCACAGCTAAAATTACATACGACTAAGGTTCCAAAATCCAATTTTTTCCTAGCTTAAATCATACCTTGTTTTAATGAGCCTTTGATGGATATTCTTTTAATACAATTGGTTCCCCCAAATGAGCTTTCTCACTTAAGATACCATCCACCAAATTCACCCTTTTGTGAAACCAAACCTACAATGAGAAAGAGTATGAAAAGTAGAAGAAGTTGTATTACTATGGCATAGCAAAATTTGGCAAAAAAAAAACTTACTTATTTTGGCTTTCTTTTCCTTCTCTTTCTTCCCTCCTTTCATGCTACCATTGGAGAGTTCTAGAGCTATCTAAGTCTGTTATAGGAGGTAGGAGATGAATGGCTTGCTATAAATAAAAGAATCTAAGGTTTTATAACTTTTTCAAAAATACTGGTTTTGCCCCTACACTTTAATTCCTTCGTTTAAGCTCATCTTTCAATATTTTTAAAAATTAACAGCTTCACACTAAATTTTAGACACTCTCTTCTCCATTAAAAATATCTACTTAGAGGTTAAAAAAACTTAAAATAGTCTAGAACTATCTAGTCAAAGTTATTGTTACTCGGGGTCTTAAATCATACACTGTCAGAGAATTAATCAAACCAACCTCATTTGGTTAATCTACTAACCTTATTTCATAATATTATAATGAGGGATATTCATTTCTCAAGTCAATTCTCATGTTGTTTAAATCCCTGATTTTTCTGTCAATTAAGTCTAAATCGACTCCTTTAGTCCTAACTGGCTCTTTCTTTCCCTGTGACCCATCTTTAACTAATTCTTTTCATTCTTTAGGAACTATATTAGCTTACAAAATATAGAATATTATAGCGAGTCTATGGGATAGATCCATAACCCATTGGGTTTTAGGCTAAAAGACAAGAGCACGAAGTTTATTGCTTGAAATGTTTCATTTATGGCTTAAAATAATCATTTAGATAATTGTATCTTTAGTTTCATCAAGCTATTATCTTAATAGACTTCCTAATGACTAAAAATGACCATTGTATGCACATTAAGAGACTTGAGAAAAAGTTTCTCATTCTCTCATTATATGTAGATGATATACTCCTTGTTAGGAATGACAAGGGGTTAATAGCCACTACACAAAAGGTGGCTTTCATCTACATTTGAGACCATGGGCCAAGCAGATTATGTATCTTGAGAGATCATTCTAACAAGTTTCTAGGTTTATCTTAAGAAACATACATCAAAAGAATCATAGAACATCTCTATATGAATTATTGCATACCCATTGATACTTTTATGGAAAGAGGCCATTCCCTTAGCATGGAGCAATGCTTTAGGACATAAAAAGAGAAAAGATAGTTGGCTAAGCTACCATATGCTAGCGTTGTCAGTAGTTTGATGTATGCTATGTTGTATACTCAACCTAAATTAACTTTGCAATAGGACAGGTTACTAGATATCAAAGTAATCTTAAACTAATGCATTAGGCTACAATCAAAAGTATACTTAGATATCTAAAGGAACCACTAACATGGTTTTGTGCTATCTAGGTGGGATCCTTAAAATTGATCGGCTACAATGATGTTAATGGATCTACAAATTTCAATGAGTGTAAGTCCACTTTAGGCTACACATTTATACTTGAAGGAGGAGACATTTCATTATGTAGCATAAAACAACTATGTGTTTCTTTATCCATGGTGGAATCAAAAGTATGTTACATATACTACTAAGGTGCAAGCAGCAACTTGGTTGAGGATGTCATGCCTTGATTTTTCTAGGTTTTTTCTTCTTATTCATTTTGCCCTCAGATATCTAAGGGATCTATAACTCAATAATTACACAATGGAAAGAATTAAAACCTTTCTTTACTCTTATCATTTACTTATTATTGCAAATATTGCCAAATAACTATAAACTAAAAGCTATAAATTCTAGGAAAATTTTGCTAAAGTTTCCCTTTATAACTGGAGGATCTATGCCACTTAAAGGCCATATAGTAGCACCTCCCAAAGTCTTAAAATTTCAACAAATTCATGACCACTCATAATTTCTAGACTACTATATATTAGATACATTCAACTCATATCACAATCATCTCAAACTAGAATTTGTCATCACATGAACTGTTAGACCACATTACTTATACATAACTTCCATAAAGCATATCATACATAACTCATGTCATATGTTACTAACATAAAAACTAAAAATTATAGTCATTTATACATAATACCCTTCTCATGCCATGATTCAATATATTTAGTTCACATCTTGATATGATCAGTAAGAGATACAATACCAATTCATTCATACTAGATATTAATTGTATAATATACTATACAACTTAGAGGTACACTAAACTTTCCAATACATTACAATCATACTAGAAATTTCTTTTATACATTTTATAAATATGAATACATCATTATAAAGCTAAATAATACAATATGTTCTTTTCTCCTAATTAATTGCTTTAGTGGGCATCTTTGCTTTCCTATAATGCTCTACTTTTCTTTAGTTGGCATGGGTTAATAGGGAATGGAGAGGGGAGTGAGATTTTAGGAAGAATCTTAGTAGTATACTCTACATTCAATGCATACATCAAGTCACCCCAAGCATAAGGAACATGAGTGCACATACAACATAAATAATGAAATACTATGGCTAACATATACATGTTCGATCAGTCAATGTCCACGACTACTAAAACATAAATTAACTGAGTTACACTTAGGGAAGGGCTATTATGCTTAATTCCCTCTTTAGGCATCATCAATATTATAACACATACTAAACAAAGCATATTACATCAAATTAGCTCAAACATGCAAACATAGTATTATATAACATACCATAGCACACAAGCATCCAAGTACTTAAGGCAACAAGCATGCATACAAGGAAGGGGAGATGCTACTTGGAAGATGCAGAATTTCACCCAAACCTCTTACTTTGCCTTTTGCCTTGTTTATTTTCTTCACTTATCTCTTTTACTTGGCCTTTACTAGCTTAGATGTGCATTGTTTACTTTTTCCCTGCATTCAAATATGCTTTATTTTCTATTAATGCATGTATGTGTGCTATTCTAGTTCTATATTAATGTAAGTATATCTTGAAAGGAAAAACAATTATTAGGATGTCAATGTCTTCCATTCTTAAGGCATAACTACTTTACATTTTCAAGTGAAAGCTTAGTGAAAAGAAAAGAAAAGTAGTATGAAGCTTAAGCCTCCCCATCTTGAAATATGTATGTATCTATGTTTCTAAGGATCCCTCATGTATATACTTTTGATTGGGCTTTAAATATGTTTCATATGATGTTTGATAGCCATGAGGCCTATTTTTGGTTTGGTTGTATATATGATAAGGAATGCTAAGCTAGGATGAAATTCTTATAATTTTTTATGTGCAGATATAATGCACAAGTGATTGTAAACGAATCATATTATCATAAATAGGTAAATAGTGGAAATGCATATGCCTAGAAATCTAAGATTGTTTCATTTTGTACGTGAGTTAATGTGATAGTCGTATGAAAGTCCATAGTTTATCCTAGTGTAATCTATCATGGCTTTGTGTTTTGTAGGGCTGTCTTGTTTAGAATTGGTTTAGTGTATTATTGAATGATTTAGGCAAAGATATACTTGTTTGTGTACTTAACCTATGTGAATTTTTGTTAAATTAGGCTTAAGTTTGAAATAAGGGATTTGGTGTGGTCACCATGACTATTTTAAGTGTTTTGTGGGTTTTATGCATTGACCAAGTCTACTTTAGTATTTAAAGGTTGTTTGGATAGGTTGGGGTCCTAATGAGTCTATTTGCCAAAGTTAGGTATGTGAAACCTTCTTTAGCTATAGCATTTTACTATCATCTCTAGCATTAAGAGGTTTAGCCTAGTCAAAATTTGTTTCTTATGTTCTAGTCAAGATTTCTAGGCTTAGACTAATTTTCCCAAGTGCCTAAAGTGATTTGCTAGCTTTTGGTAACTAGTAGCTCAACTTAAGTATGTCACTTGCTTGATGCAATAGCCATTTTTACTGTCATGGCCTTAGAAAGGCTCTTTGAGAGGTTTTAGGTATGCACTTTCACTAATCCTTGACTGTATGAAGAGTTATAGTTTTAGAATTATGCCTTTGGGTAAAAGGAACTTGTTATTATAGTTTTTGGGCTAATTGGTGATGAAAAATCATTATTGAGTATGCTTACTAAAGAAAAAGACATTGTTGCTATCATGGATTACTTGGACCTTGGTTTTGTCACTTTGTTACTTCCTCACCAATCTCATGAATATGGCATGAGTTTAAGGAGGTGACTAACTCTTTATTTAGTGCCCTAACCCTTAAGGATGCTTTGGAGAATGTTTAATAGCATGAAAAGTGTCTTAACAATTATCTTATACCTTTGTGTGTGAATTTCTGCACAAAACAAAATTTTTCATTCTAAGGCCACAGCCTAACCTTTTGTAGTCGTGGCCCCGTAAGGTGCTAATTTTGTTTTGGAAGCTTTTATATAGCTAGGGCCATAGCTTGGCCCTTTAAGGCTATAAACTTGCTTGTGCATTTCTTGGATGTATTTTGTTTGGCTTAAATTTTGTTGGTTTTGTAAAAGGCACCTCTAAAGGAGTTTTAAGCAAGTTTTCCCCAAGTTTTTAAGTGTACTTTTAAATCATTTTTAGAGTGTGAATAAAAAGTCAAGGTCTTAGTTAAGAGAGCATTATATTACTTTCATTTTTAGATAACTTCCTAGATTTTCCATGAGTATGAATTGGTCAAGTTCAAAAAGGTGTGTCTATCTGAAGGGAGTACTCAAGAACCTTTCTATCTAGCTAGTAATAATCATGTCTATTTGTGTTTAGTAAGGAATCAATACAATATAGATTATGGTGAGAGTTTGAGATTAAGAGTATGCTAGTATGGATTACAAAAAAGGAGTGTATTATTAGCTAGAAGTAAATGGAATGATTTACTAGTGGATCTTTACTAGAGGTTAACCATATCTACAACATTTATTTAGCTAATTCTTAGGTTAATTCTTCAAAAGTTTTAAATTGGTTACATTTTTGCTACTATCTAAGATTTTATATGATTTCTGCTGAAGTGTTACTAGAGTTAGGCCTTATATGTTTAGTTTAGCTATATTAGATAGTTGTTTTACAACTTAGTTTTTCATCACATATTTTAAAATTTTTTAAATTTGAAAAAATATGTATTAGATCACAACAAGAAAGGGGAAATATAGCAAAGGAAACTATCCCTTACTAACTAACAAGGGACTAGTGAAAAAATGTAAATCCCTTACTGATTCACTCGAATTTAGGGGAAAAAGAAAACATATAGACACTTACACTAATTCTATGACCTATTAGCAAGGGAACAATAACAAAAATTTCCCTTTGTATTACACTTCCTTAATAAATTATCTACAAGGAAATATTCCCTTACTAATAAGGCTATAAACTTATTTGCATTTAGCGAAGAATATACCCTCGACATTCTCTTGGTAATTAACTATTTATAGTTAGTCAAAATCCTAATCATCTAACTCTCTCATTTTGTCTTCAACCTCTTTCCTTCCTCCTCTATCACCATCTAAACTCCTCCAATGATAAGCCATTCTCCTTTTATTCTCCTCTCCTTTTGCCCCATTTTCCTTCCCCCTACTTGACATGCAGATGGGCTTAAAATCAAGCCATTTTGATAGCTGTTTGTAATATCCGTTTCTCTGAAATCCAGAGAAAACGTGAGAAACGTAATTCAACCAAACCAATGGTGAATCTTAGGTATTTGATGGAGGAGAATAAGAATATGCAAAGAAAACCATGAAATAGCCATTAGAAATCAAAATGCAAAACTTAAGGTTTCAAGTGCACCTTCCAAAATCTGAATTTGTATGACAATTCCTAAGCTTAATTGAGAGTTTAAATAAGTTCTTGAGACACCTAAGATGCCCCCCCACAAGCTTCCTCCTTCAAGAAAGCAAAGAAATTTCCATGGAGGCCAATGAAGCCTATGTCTCGGCCTAGGCATGTTTGTGTAGTGAGGGAGAGTTTTAAATTTTTCTAAGGCCATTCTTGAGTCATATTCGATGAATGAAAATGAGGGGAGTCCTTGGAAAAAATTTAGAACTCATAGAAATTGATTTGGTGCCTTAGGTTCCATATCATGACTTAAAAAAATAACATGATGCTAGGCCTTTTGTTTTAATAGTGTGATGACTCCAAGAGGCTTAAAAGGATTCAAGAATCATATTTGAAAGGAAAAAATAAGGCCTAGAAGTTATTTGAGAGGTGTTACTTCATTAGGTACAATTATGGACCATAATGGAGCTCATAGAGCAATCTAGGGTTTAAGCAAATTATGTAGCCTTAGAATATATTTTATGAACCTAATTGGCTTCCATAAATTGTATCTAGGCCAAGAAAAACCATCTCCACCAAGTTGTGGGTGTGTGGCCAAAAGAGGAGGCTTGAATCCAAAAGAAAAAGTGTGCAATTGTGTGCAAGGTAGCGCGCTCCACCTTTTTTCATGCATAGATGTGTGTTTAGCTTGTTTTAGAATGTGTGTATGTGTATTTTTAAGCTATGAAAAGCATGCTAGCATGCCTTTATATGCCATAATTCTTGATGCCATGTTATGCTTCCAAATGAATACATGATGTTTGTTTGAGTTTGCTTGAGTTTGAAGAGGCCAAGAACTCTTCACCATAATGAGGATGAGCCAAGACCCTTAAGTTTGGTTGAGACAAAGTAAAGAATCTCCCAAAAGCAAAGTGGACTCCCAAGAGTATAGTTGAGTCTAAAGCTCTTAAAGAATGGGTGAGGCAAGTCCAAAATCCATGAGGAGAAGTGTGAGGCCAATCCAAACACTTAGTGGACTCTTGAATGTCTTGTATGATTTGTTCATATGCCAAGCTTACTTTTTAAATGTCTATGACTTCCATTTTCTCCATGCATGCATTTATAAAGCTAGCTTTGCACATATTATGTATGATTGAACAAGAGATGAGCTATTAGGATTTTTTGAATCTCATCCCTCCTCTCCAATGCTCTAACATGCTAGGTGGACCAAGTAGCTATGGCAATGGGAGCCAACAACAATGAAGAAGGAAGATTGACAACCATATGCCTAGTTTTTATTTTTTTGGAACCATAATGATGCTTCATGATGTATATGATGTTGTAAATGGTCCATGACTCTTGAGACATGTGTAAATATGATATTATATGATTTTTAAATATATGGATATGATGTATGACCTCTAGCATATATTTTGAGTATGTAATGCTAAAGTATGCAACTTGAGAATTAGATGGAAATGTGCATAAGTGTGGGTTGAATGGCCAAAATGAGATGCATGAGGTTTGGAACCATTTGGGCAGCTCACACCAGTCTTAAATATGCTTTTAGACTTGCCCAAAAGGTGCCACAACCAAAGGAAAGCTATTTGGCAATTTTGGTACCCCATATGGAGCCAAAATTGACCATAATGAAACCCTATATCACTTTTTAGCCAAATGAGTTAGTCTTGATCTGAGATTTGGTATGAAATTAGTTCTCATTAAGAGATTTTTGGAAAGCTAAAGATCATACTTTTTGGAGGTCTACAGAATGTTTAATGATTTTTCAAAGTTGGCAATTTTCATGGTTTTTGGTTTGCTGCACTATTCATTTGGTTCGAAATTACATTCTATCACACGAGACTCAAACGACGTCTAATTGCCATGAAATTTTATACAGAAAAACTAGACAATCACAGTGACCCATGTCAACTTGAATCACCTCATTTGGAGGTCTAGAGAGGGAGATATGAATTTTTTAAGTTTCTGTCCAGCAGCAGTAATTTTGTCTGATCTGAAGTACTGTTCCATTAAATTCTAAGGTTTGGGGTTGATGAACTGATCTAGAGATATTTTTACTCACTAGTTAACATCCACATCTTTCCAGATTGGTATTGTTTGCATGAATTGGATTTTTTTGGAATTAATTGGACATTTTCAAAGTTATTTGCAGAATTCTATGACAGTACCAAGATGCATTCTGATCTTTGGACCATTCTGGATGTCAAACGCCCTTTGTGATGAATGTT
Organism: Erythrophleum ivorense; assembly: GCA_026724425.1. NCBI lineage: Eukaryota > Viridiplantae > Streptophyta > Magnoliopsida > Fabales > Fabaceae > Erythrophleum > Erythrophleum ivorense. The sequence goes on from JAIUCV010002513.1 coordinate 44,646, forward strand.
ATGGTCTAGGCATATTTTTAATGTGAAGTAGACATCCATAGCTTTCCATAATGACTAAGATTTTATGATTTTGATTTTTTTAGAATTAGTTATGATTTTCCAAATTTGGTCAGAAACTGGAGCAAATCTGGTTGAGAATGAATCTCCATATTCCATGCTTCATTTCGGTTTCCATGAGTTTTGGGCATAATTTTGTGATGCAAAAGAGTTTTTTTGATGTAATTAAATATGAGAATGTATAGTATGAGCTCACACGGTCCACGTGACTCCGATTGAAAATTTTAAGGATGATGCAACGCAAATAAATCTATTATTTTCATTCCCTTTTTCATGTGCTCTCATGGAAATGATGATGTGAAGCTTATGAAAGTTATGAAATGAGCTAGAATTTATGGTGTTACACTGTCGAGGGTTTTAATTTTAAGCCCCTCTATCTGTGCCCTTGCTAATATGCATTTATGTTCATTGAATTTATACTTTTGTGATATTAACTATCATAGGCATTGACTTTTACTATCATAACTAATTCTAAGAAAATTTGGATTTTCATTGTTCATTTCTTAATATTACTAAACTTAGTGATTCTTGAGTTGGCTATCTCCCACATGATAATTGGCTCACAAACTAAAATAAATACTTGTGAGTCATTATTTATTTAGCATATACTGGATTTTTGACATTGTTGATCCTCTTTCTAGAACAATCAATTTATAATTGAATACTAGAGATTCCAATTGATAGTAGGCAATAGTTTCGTTCCTTGAACTAGATACAAGTAGTTTCATTCTACTTAAAGGGCTTCCTTCCTTCCTTCTTTATACAAGAACATGAGTAGCATGTAAAAGAAGCATTTTGAATCAATACATATGTAGTTTAATCCACTCTTTAATAGTGAAATTTCTAGTGAATTACTTAAAAGGGGAAACCTTAATTTTTTGGAAATCAATTGAAATTTAGCAAACCTTTATTGCAAACTAATTGAAGTGTAGCA
>JAIUCV010002514.1:0-45578 GCA_026724425.1 Erythrophleum ivorense
TTTAGTTACTTCCATATTTTATGACATTTATTTTTATTTTTTTAAATTAAATTTTATTTTCTTATTTATTAGAGTTAATTATTACTTCTTATAAGCATCCTATAATTTTATTTCAAATCACTCAGACAATAAAGAAGTTATCTAGATTTCAATCTTTTTTGTATTTCTGTTGCGTCCTGTGATCATAGAAACATGTTTTTTCATTTTATATGTGTTACACTATTAAATTCTATAAGAAATTAAATTAAAAAATACTTTATTTGTAAGGAATCAAATTGAAAAGACAATTGTATAAGAAACCAAATTAAAAAATTATTCTATCTATAAAAAGGCAAAAGAAGTTTTAATTATTTTATTTCTTTCAAGTTTTATATAGTCTTTTTTTTTTATTAATATTTTGACTTGTAGATTGAGATATTAATTTTTTTTATTTTGTCAGTCTCATAATATTTAAAGAATACTAATATTTTGTGCAATAATTATTTATCAATTTTTATTTAGAAATTTATTTTTAAATTAGACAAAATTTAATTGTAATGCTTCTTTTGCAATAATATTTTTATTAAATGAATAATATAATAAGTAACATAATGAGGATAATAAGAAAATAATAACAACAAATAGATATAAAAATAAAACTCAAAGAAATCAATTATTTCAAATTTTAAAGATTCGTAATTTTTAAGTAAATATTATTAACAGTTATAAAAAAATAGTACAATCTAGTAGCATTTTTTAGAAAGGTAGTATTAATTTTTTAAAATTTAGGTAATATGACAAGTGGTAGCAATTAATTATAATTAAATAAAGTCAATATGTAAGTAATATAATCAACTTATTAAAAATAATAATAACTAATACAATTGAAAAGAACAATTATATAATTATTTTTGGTCTGATTTTTTAAAATTTATACTTTGATTGAATAAAATTAATAATAATTAAAAATGGAAAAATGGTAATATTTTAATATTTTTATGAAATGAATTTAATGATAAGTAATACAAAATAATAGGAAATAATGAAAATTAAAAGAATAAGAAAACAATAATTAAATAATTAATATATTTTTTGAAATTTGAATGTCTATAACTAATTAAATGACATCAATATCTTAAGAGGTTATTTATACATTCTTGCATGTTTCTAAATGTAAATCTTGTTATAAGAGTCAAACTGAGCAAAAAGATGTAGGCATGTGTATATACAAATGAACAAAATGATGATGATGAAGAGGATGCCATATTTGAGTGTGATGGAGTAAAAACAATGAAGGCGAATAAAAAATTACTTTAGAAAGGTTGAAGGGTTAGTTCAAGATAAGTTATGGTTTTTTTCAAATCAAGTAGTGCCTTAATTAATATACAAGGCCTAATGAGACTATTTTTGTGTGGTATTGGAGGTTATATTTGGAGGAGGAGTATGATGTGCACTCACAAAATTCATTGCAGCTTGGTTTTATAAAATTGCACAAAAAGTTCTCAACCACTCAACTGAATTTCAACACATACTCAGCCAACAATTCATTATAGTTCATCAACACGCCATTATTGAGCCTTGTTATGGAAACCCACATATCATTGCCCTCATCCTAGTCAAATCATGGTACTGATGAACATGTCACTAATAGTAATATGCCAAATTATTCCATAATACAACTTGGCATTATTAAATATATAACTTGCACTAGTCCCTTTTATCTATTTCCATATTATTAAGTGATACTATCTCTACCAAATACTTTGCCAGTTGGGTATTAAGCAGCCAATCCCTTATGAATTGATAAATTTAGATACCCACCATACTATGTAACTAAAAAGGAAAACATCAAAAAGCTAGCAACGAGAGTATATAAGTTTCATTAATACATGGATATATTGACGTGATAGACTACTGTCTACATATCCCATATATAATACTTTTAAGTGCATAAGATGGTGTTAGAGGTGTACCTAATAATGGATTCATGCTACGAACGGTGCTATTAGCTTTGTGGTAAATGTTTATAAAATTTTATCTTTTCTAAATACCTATTATACAAACATTTAACCTTTTGTACTTTTTATAAGCTAATCTAGCTAAATGTTTGTACCTAATTTTAGATCTACTATCAACCAACGTTGTAAGACTATACTTTGTGGCCTCGATAAACATAAAAATATCATAATCTCTCAACCTACTCTGCCACCATATTATCTATTAAGGCCATTAATTTCCTAAAAAGAGGGAAGGGAAGAGAGCTCATATTGTAAATGGTGATGATTAATATTATGACACCATTCGTACGACTAGTTTGTAACACCCCGAAATTAATTAAAAGCGATTATGAAAAATCAAGGAAATTACTATAAGGAATTTAGGAAGAATAGGAGAAAAATAAGAAATTCTACAATAACAGATTATTTTGGGAATTTTAAAATAAATAGTAATTTTAACCATTATTAAGTGAAAATAAAATGCTAATAGTGGGTTTAGGTTGATTAAAATAAATTAATTAAGTGAAGGTAAACATTTAATATTTACAATTTATAAATAATTTAATTATGAAAAAATCAATTATAAAAGTCTAACTTTTTTCTAATGGATGTCAAACTCATTAAATTTTGACCCAACATTAGGAAATGAGTCTACTTGGGTATTAGAAACTTAGGTTAGCCCATTCCAACCTTAAACCTTAAAACCATCTGCAACCACCCTAAAATCTTTAAGGAAAAACATTTGTTCTATAGAAAAATAAGAGCATTTTTTGCATCTTTAAGGAAAGGCTAGGGTTTTCAACTCATTGCCATCATTTTGCACTTCTAAAAAAAGATTTAGCCAATATGAGTTATATAAAATTTGACCCTTTCATCCTCTTCTTCATTTTGGATTTATTGATTTTTCATTTAGAGGATTTTCACCTTATTCGCAAATCTAAAACTAATTGTTTTAGTAGTTTTTGCTTGATTTTTGAAGTTTGAAGTTAAAGCGACTATTGGGTAAGTATCTTTTTTTTTTTAAATTTTAATGTGTTTCATGCTAGAAATTGAGACTGATTTATGTTTTAGGTTTTGATGATATACTAAAATGTTAAGAATTAGGAGTAAAACATTAAGGTTTCTAGTGTAGAAAGACACAAGTCTGAATTTGAAATTTATTGGAGTCTAGATAAATGCCTCTTAGATTGTTCATGATGTTAAGAATGATGGGTAACTGATTTTGGTATTGGATGTTGACTACAAAATTGGTTTTGGTAAATTAGAACCTCTAGAGAGTTGGAAACTAATCTTGGTTTTAAAATTTGACGCAAAAATAATCAGAGCTAAATTTAATTCCTTCTATATGTTCATGTTTAATCTGATATTTGTAGCCTAATATGTTTTTCTATGCTAATGATTGGATGGCTACATGATTATTGTTTGGATCATGAATGTGTCTTTGGTGGAGTTATGGTTTGGCTGCCACTCTTGCCTTGTGCTATGATCAAGTATTGAGTTGTGATTAAACTCATAAATACACTGAGCTGTGAGCTTGCTCAATAGGGAGTTGGCGTTATAGACGGGCCTTTCTCTTTGTTATTAGCCATTAGTATGTTGTATATAATTGTTAGTATAAGATAGTAGTCATTGATAGTTCAACTAGTTAATTTGTTGTTTGAATTAATGATTCTAATATTTATAAAATGCATTTATATTGATTAATCTGTTCATATGTATAAAATCTTCTTTGATTATTGAAATTCACATCTCACCCTATTTTTATATGTTAACAATTTCAGATAAAGGTTCCTCAATTAAGAAAAAAAGGGTAACAAGTGGATAAATATCCTTAATTTGAGTCATTGTGTGGAATTTCTACACTTGGACCATTTTAACTTAGAGTAAACACTAATTTTATCTAACTTAAGTTGTATAATATTATGATGTATTCATTTTTGTCAACTGTAAGTATTTTCATATTTTGTAACTAAGGATGTAACCATTAGGAAGTTAGGCTTTAAATTACATGAAATTTAATGTATATACTTAATGTTGATTTGATATGGGTTGTTGCTATTAATAAACCATTATGTTACAAAATAAATGACTATTATGAATATTGTTGTATGCAATTCCTATTAGAATGTGTATACATTTATATATATATGCCTTCTAGGAGGAATTGAGTTGTGTTATGGTCAAAATCCACATGTGAGGTCCCTTTGGAGCTTTGAAGGTAGGAACACGTTTAGTTAAACCATTGAAACTTATCCAAAGTGGTTTAAGGTTAGATGGTAGGGCAATGTACATTTTCATATTATCACTAATGGTTTAGGCATCCATTGCTGTTATAATGAGTCAATTTGCTTATATGTAGTGATGATCAATTGATATACACCATCATTAAGTCCCTACACAATGAGAATTAGTGAGTTGAAGTATATAAGAGTTGGTAGGTCATTAAAACCATGCAAATCAACCAGAGGAAAACCCTAAAACTTTATCAGTGGGTATATCAAATAATTAGGACGAGTATTGAAGAGTTTAGGTTCAGAAGGCAAATGAATCGCAACTAGGGCTCATACAAAGGTGAGGAATGTTGTGGCATGAGTCGAAAAAAAATAGTTCAAGTGTTTTACAAAACCAAGTAGCGTCGCAATGCAACAAGTCTCCCCACAGTATAAGTTACGAATTTTTTCCAGGGAGAGTTATAGTATGTAACCTCATCGTGGCAAGACTCAGGAAATTTGAATAGCAAGGCTTGGGGGGATTTCTCACCACGACATGAAAATCTCAACTTGCAACGAGGATTGGGAAAAATTGTATTTCGAGTTCCATTGGTGAGTTAAGTCATGATGTAAGTATAACCTGAAGCTTTTAAAGGTTCTATTAGCCATTTTTGCTATGACAAAATTCTTCTAAGTCATGGCTTAAGACCCCAAACCTTTATTTTGGCCTTTACAATCTAATTTACACTATGTTAATGATACATAATGGCTTATGAACAATCGTATAAGAATTTCGTACTTGTAAATTCAATTATGAATAAAGCGAAAGTCCTAATTGAGAACTTTAATTCCCTATGTGCTTAAGTCTTCTTGTCTTTTTTGAATAATGATTCTCAATGACAAAAAAGTTCAAATTTCCCTACATTTTTATCCTTTGGTAAATTATTATCGGCTTTGTATGTTAAGTATGGATTATTATTGTATGATTATGATTAATTAGCATGATTAGGAGTTCGGATTGATAAATTGATGTTTTATAAACCAAATAAGATGTATTATAATCCAATCTTATAAATAAAAAAAACATATGTCTAAATTAAAAAAAAAACAAATAGATGTGCAATTCCAAAATTCTTAAAAAACAACATAAAGGAGGTTAAGACTAACTTATCAAATAATATTTGCGAAAATTATAATGAAAGACTCATATTATATAAAACTTACAATAAATGACTTTAAAAATCGAAATTATTTTTAATGACCATCATTTTTTAGAAAATTGTACTATCAATTTTAGGTAATTTATTATTGGGTGTAGAAAAATGCTGAATTTTCTTATACTCAATAGTAAATTCCTTAAAATTGATAATAAAATCTCTTAAAATTTAATAGTAATAATGATTCTCAATAATAATTTTAATTTTAAAGGTCATTCATTATAAATTTTATTTAATATAAATTTTTTATTATAATTTTTTTATTATGTTCTGATAAAAAGTAAGAGATCAAGCCTCTTAAAATCGACGAAAGGAAAGAGAGTCTTGCTTTCATTGAAGCCAAGTTCTCCAAATTTATATCATATTGATGCACTACTTTTTTACATAGGAGGATTTGACAAATTAATTTTAAAAATATATGGTGCAAAAAGCCTATGACAGAGTCTTATATACATGCATTTTTCATCTTAAATTTCAGGAAATGTGTTATTTAACTTTTTCTATTAAAATTACATGCTTTTTTAATATAATATTTGCTTTTCTTTTCATTACAAATGCTCCAAAATATAGTCCTGTTGCCTTTTTTTTTGGTCAGTTCAATTATTTCCTTTTTTATGATCATTACAATATTCTTCATGAAATTTGTCTTTATTAGGAACAAATTTTGACAATTTAGGTCACCTTTGATATGTCCCAAAAAGAAAAATGAAAAGAAAAAGAATTAGATAGATAGAATAAAAAATAATACTTATATCCTTATATTAAAGAAAATAATAAAAAAAATATACATATTAATTTTTGAAAACTTTCTCATTCCATTTCTCTCGTTGCCAGCTATCAATCGTGATCTTAAAATCTTGATTCCATTTTTAGGTATCATCATTACGTAACTAAGTCACAAATATTTTTGTTTCTTTTTTTGAAAATCTGTTGAAAAAAAATCTTAATTTAAGATTTTAAAATAAAAATATTTATACTAAATAGTTTTAAATTTTTGAATTACTCTAAAGAAGCATAGGATAAAAAATTTTAACCTGAATTCTTGAACTATAATTTTTTATATATAATTTAAAATTTTAGTTTTACATCATTTAAAAATAATTTTAAAATTTAAAAATTTTTAATACAAATATCTTTAATTTAGAGTCATAAATTTTAATTTTCCACATTTTTTAAAGCTGAAACTTGTGTGATGCAAATTTCAATTTCTAGAGTGAATCGATTCGAGTTTTTAATTTGCCAAAAGCTGTCCTACGTGATCCAAATTCAATAATTCAGAAAATTATATTTAAATCAACAATACTTGTAAATGTACTAAAAAATATAATAAATTATATTAAAATTTTTAATAAAATTTATTATTTTAATTTAAAAATTATACTTAACTTTTTTAATATTCTGAGATATTTACACAAATTTCTATCTAAATTATTTTTTGTCAAAAAGTTAACTTTTTAAGTGTTATGAAATTATGATTTTATTTTTAATATAATAATAAAGATAATGTAATAGTTTTATTTTTGAAAGAAATACATATTATTTAAAAAACTTGATTTTATTGATAGAAAATAAATTTAAAAAATTGAGTATAAATTTTAAACTAAAACAGATATAAAATATAAATTTAACAAATTTTAATAAATATAAAAAATTTTAAAAAAACTTAAATATGATAAGTAGATAATTTTTTAAATAATAATATGATAAGTATATATTTTTTATAGAAAAATAAATAATTTTGTAATTTAATATTTTAAGATAAAATTTGTATGCTCCTTATAATTTTAATAAAAAATTAATAATAATAATAATATAAAGAATTAAAAAAACTCAAGAAAAAATTTTTGTTTGGGTATAAAAGATATGAGAAATTGCAGCGATTGACAACGTGAGTAAATGTGTCAGGCGCATGCATATTCTAACAAAAACACATCAGCAATAGGATGCCCACGTACTCACTCACTAATACCTTCACTCGTTCACCGAACTGATACAACGTTACGGTGCGCCAAATTTGGCCGCATGGGAATCGGACGACTGAGATTGATGCATCGTTTGATGCTGTGTTTGGTATTAAAGGAAATAAGGCGGCATTGGAGCTTTCTCTTATTTGGTTTATATTTTGAGAAAAAAAAAGAAAAAAGAAAAAAGAAAAAGAATGGAGAAGGAAAAAAATATTTGTAGCACCTACGTAATTTTTTACACTAATTTTTTTCATTCAAGGTTGGAAGAAAGAGGAGAAAAAAATAAGAGAAAGAATAATTGCAAGTTTCACATTTTTTAATTATTGGTAGGACCCATGGGTTATTATTAAATAAAAAGTATAATTACGAATAAATATTTAAAAAAATAAAATATATAAATTTATAATTGATATATTTAATTAGATTGAAGATAATAACATAATTTAATATTTTTTTTACATATATTTCCTTTTTTTATGAGATTAAACAAGAAAAGAAATTTGATTTTTTCTCTATATCTTGTCATAACAAACAAATTAAGAGATGGTTTATCCATTCTTTTTTTCATTTTCAATTTTTTTTTTCACTTCTATCATTTCTCTTTTTTAAAAAAAATTTACCAAACAAAGCATTAATGTCATAAAAAAAATCAATGCAAATGAAAAAAATGATAAAGGAATAGAAAGTGAATAATTTTATTCACTTTATTTAATGTTATAGAATACAAAAAATATCTTTCTTTTCTTATTTAATTTAATTAAGAAAAAAAAATATATCTTATATTCAATTTAGTTTTGCAGGGTTTCTTTTCCTCTTCTTTTTATTCCTTTCAACAAATTGAGTTATTACAAAAAGCAAGCCGAGCACGTTTGGTGGCAAGCGTTAAAAATTAATGGAAAAAATTATCAAAAATTTTGAAAAATATTAATTATATATCTATAATTATTAATTAATAATATCATTTATTTTTATTATTTTTAAAATAAAAATATTTTAAATTATTTTTTATCTTATTTATATTTTTTTTTCTTTTCATTTTCTCAACCTTTTAACCAAACGCAACCAGGAGAGAATTGAGATTTTATAAAAGCGTATATACGAATTGCAGCGAATGCACATGCAACCGAAAAACAAACCAATTTTAGTTTAAGGAGTGATTATGAGGTGTCACGTGAAACGGCGAAAGTTATCTCCGCCGTCAATACGGCATTCTGTTTGAATCCACGCTTTACCTACAGTCTCTCTATCTCTCTTCAATCTCTCATCAAAATTCGCTCGCACTCTGATATTTCTCCACCACAACGAAGACCTTAGCCATGCTATACCCCAATCCTCTCTCTCTCTTCTGCCTACTCCTCCTATGCTTTCCCTTGGCCATTCTCTTCACCACCACCTCTAATTCGAAAAACAACCCTACCCACACCCCCATCCCCACCTCCACCATTGTTGCCCAATCAATTGCTTTCTTTGATACCCACTGGAACCGCAAGAATTTACGCAGTTATGTCGTCTCGCCAACACAAGACGACGGAGTGTTGTTCCGGGTCGCCGCTCATGTCAAGGCCAAACCCAAACCGCCCAGAAAGATAGCTTTCTTGTTCCTCACCACAACGCCTCTCCCTTTTGCGCCCCTTTGGGAGGCCTATTTCAATCAAGCCCCAAAAAATCTCTTCAATATCTACATCCACGCCGACCCCTGTTTCTCCTATGAACCCCCATTCTCTGGTGTTTTCTCAGACCGAATCATCCCTTCCAAGCACACAGAGAGGTTCTCCCCGACGCTAACCGCGGCGGCGCGTCGTCTCCTTGCACACGCTCTCATTGACGATCCTTCCAATTACATGTTCGCCCTCCTATCCGCCGCCTGCATACCCCTGCATTCCTTCAATTTCACCTACAATACCCTGATCCCGTCCGCACAGAGCTTCATCGAGATTCTGAAGAACGAGATTTGGACTTACGACAGATGGGCGGCGCGTGGGCCCGACGTGATGCTTCCGGAGGTGAAGCTGGAGGATTTCCGGATAGGGTCCCAATTTTGGGCATTGACACGTAAGCACGCGAGGCTGGTGGTGAGTGACCGGAAACTCTGGTCGAAATTCAAGCTGCCATGCGTGTGTAAGTACACGTGCTACCCCGAGGAAAATTACTTCCCTACCCTTCTGAGTATGTGGGACCCCAAAGGGTGCGTGCCAGCGACGCTGACGCACGTGGACTGGAGAGGCCGCGAGGATGGGCACCCTCGCACGTACAATGCATCGGAGGTTGGACCCCAACTGATCAAGAGCATGCGAAGTAGGAGGCCTAGGTACGGTGACGAGGAGATCAACGGCTCTGAGTGGCGATCGAATGGACGGCAGGATCCGTTTCTGTTCGCGAGGAAGTTCGCCCCGGACACGTTGGAACCGTTGATGAAGATAGCCAACGACGTTATCTTTAGGGATTAGGTTGTAAATTTTGTGGATTCGATAGGGCCAATGTACACAAAATTTAATTTGGTTTTTCGGTTTTAAGTTAAACTCCACAAGGGCGGTGGATTAGATATAATTATGTTAGGATTTAGGAGCTAGATTGAAGGGCCGTAAAAACGGGAACGTTTTGGCAGATGGAGAAGACTTCGGAGCTGCCAAAATCCAGTCTGTTGTGAGTGGGTCTAAAAGAGGATCTATCATGTGTGTACAGTGTGCGCAACAAAGAGCAACCATAAATTATGAATGGTATTTCTCAAGTACAACAAATATGGGATTGTTTTTTTTTTTTTTGGGATAGGACAGAAAAAAAATCAAGAAATTGACGAGTTACTTAAAGCAGTACATTTTTTTAATGGGAGAAATAACCCTAACAAAACGCACTTCGGACCACTTAGGCGTAAATGTTTACCAAATAAGATCGTTCATTTGAATGTCATATTCAGTTGAAAGTGGGCCCGTGTTTTTGTGCCTTCAAAAATTTTTTTTAATAAATAATAAAAAATAATGAAAAATTAGATAGCCTCTTGCTTACTTAAATTATTTTTATTTTATATTTTTTATTATATATATGATTTTAAAATTAATTATTAAAAAATATCAAAATTGTACATATTAAAAATAAATAATAATTAAGTAAATAATATCTATATACAATTTTATAAATTTATTTAATCTTTTCTTTTTCTTTTATTCTCACCAGTGCAGAGTGAGCGTCAAAATGAAGTATGCATTTGGCCATTGACTTCGGATGGCGACTGGTCGTACTTGTCACTCGACAGTGCATACTCTGCCCTACGGGGCGGGCGGTGTCCCTTACCTGTTCGATCGGGAATTTCTTTTGAAACAGATACGGACAATTTATATGGCTTAAATTTTATTTTTTTAATAACTATTTATTTTTTATTTTTTTTAAAAATGAAATATAAGATATAGATAATTTTTTAATTTTCATTTGATAAAAATTGAATAAAACTATTTTAAAGAAACTAAAGAAATATCAGATTAAAATAATAGAAAGTTTAAAATTTAAACTGTTTAGATTAATTTAAATAATCTAAATTTAAACTTTAAAATAGCATATCATGTTGTTCTTAGAGAAGCAATAAAGAATCCAAATACTTTCTTGAATTACCAATTTGGATCCACGAAGTATGGATCCTCCGTTATTTTTATTCATTTGTTTATTTTTATTTTTGAAATATATAAAATATAAAATGAAGATAATTTTAAATTTTTACTAAACAATCATCTTTTAAATTGTTTTTTTTTGGATCCATTTGTCTATTTTTTTTATTTTGATTCTTTTTTTATTTTAATTATAAATAAAGTAAAACATTAGATGAAGATAGTTTTTTAATTTTTACTAGTCAAACTTTATTTATTGAAAATTCGAAAATCATCTTCTTTAAAAATTTAAAAAAATTAAAAACCATACAATAGAATAGAAAATGAATGGCGGAGATCTACACTACTTTGCATAAAGTAGCATAGCAAAAGATCTATATGCAGGTCACACCCATTATTTCTCTTTCAAGCCAAACACCTCAATCTTGATTGGTTGGGTAAATCATATGAAAATTTTCTTAAAATTTAAGTACCTTAGGTTTGATATACATTTTTAAGGTACATCCCATCCAATTATTTTTTAATTAGTTTTTACATGTACTTTTTTCAAATAAATTTATTTAACTGTCCTTATTATTATATTAAGAATAAAATCACAATTTATATTAAAACTTATTACCAACTTAATTATTTTTACTAATATTTTATTATATAATCTTATGTTAGAGCTTTACATCAATTTAAATATCATTACTATCATACTAAGAAGATAAATTAAAAAAAAAATTATAGTCTCATGCAAACAGTTAACTTCTTCTAACCCCCCAAAAAAAATTGAAATACAATTTTTTGCAATATAAAAAAAATACTAGAGAAGTTAAGAATAGTTTTTGAAACAAAAATGATATCAAATTAATTTGATTAAATCATTGAAAAAGTTAACATAATTTATTCTAATTGAATTTTTAACTAGATTACTTAAATTATCTAATTTTAACTTATACACTATACTTTACACTATTCCTCTTAATTATTAAAAAAATTATACAAATCTCTCATGAATTTTACAAAAATAACATAGCTCTTCTATGAAACCCAAAAAAAAAAACCCTTTGTGCTTTAGTTTAATTTTAAAATTTTTTTACTAAAATACCGTCTATTTACAATTTTTGTACTTAAAAAGTATAGATACTTAAGTTAATAAATGGTATTTTAGTCCAAAAAAATTAAATTAAGCTAAAATGTAATATAACATTTTGTTTTAAAGGAGATTTATGCATATTTTGAAAACATTTAAAAAAAATCTATATAATTTGATCAAAACTCATGGAAGACATGTATAATTTATTCTAAATAAATTAATATTTTTAAAGTTAGACAAGTTATTGAACCAATAGATATATTATTTTATAGTTTATTAATCCAATTATGGTTGAATTGTAGTCAAATTAATAATAATTAAATATATACTTTTTAAAATTTTATATATTAAATTATAATATAACAAATAAATACTAATAAATTTTAAATATTTGATGACTAATTCAGTATTTCTTGAAATATTTGAAAATTTATTTTTTAATTAAAAAACAAAAATTACTCATAATTAAAAGTTATAAGTATTTAATATTGAATTTTTGAAATTCTTAAATTATATTAAGATTATACCTATTATTAAAAAAAAAACTAAAAAGTAATAATTTTGACCACATATCTTAATATTCGAAAGAAATAATATTAAGAGTTGAAATTTGATGGAAATCAAATACAAAAAATAGTCAAATGCGTGCTTTCTATTTTTCTTATATTCTCTCTCTCTCTCTTTTTTAATTTCTCTTTATTTCAACCTTTTTTTCCTTCAAGTATATTCTATTTTTAATCTTTTAGATCTAATTAAGATAAACTACTTTATTTAAAAAAAATTTAATGATTGATTTAGCCAATTTTTAACTAATATTTTAATTAATTGGTATTTTAAATTAACTCGCTTTTCGATCGAATCAACCGTTCAATCCAATTTTGATTACATTGAATAAAAAATGATGTTAATCTTAAAAAATGTTTTCAATTAATTATAAACTATAATTTGTGTGCATGTATATAAAATAATTAATATATATAAGAAGTAAAAAAATTACATTTTATTCTATCATTAATGTAAACATTTGTATAAATTATTGGTCAATAGTCTATTAATGAGTACAAAACTAGAATATTATTTTGTTCCATAAAAAAAAAAAAAGACATTGAGTGAATATTGGGAGGAAGTAAATATTTCTACCATGCATCCATTTCCTCCTCATCAATAGCCTAGCTTAGGTTCTTAAATGGAGCAAGTAAATTAGCATAACGATATCGTGTTAAAGTTTGATTAGTTTTATTAATCTTAAATTTGATCATTTATTTCTACTTAGCTGAATAATTTTATTACACTATTGGTGAAATTTTTACGTTCAGATTCTCTACTACTTGCCAACCTATGCTGCCTGGTGCTATTTGAAGAATTTGAGTTGTACATGTAATCCTGTGGCCCTGAACACGCCACGTCGCAACCATTTAATTGCTACCCCTTAATACGGTGCATTTCATTCGTCGTGGTCAAGCCATGCCTAAAGCATTCGAATCTGATCAACCATGTTCAAGAAATCGTTGGTCTTACCAACCGTGTTCAAGCAATCCATACCGCCATGATTGCTTGGCAGATCTACCCAAGAAGCATTCGCAGCTGATGCTTGAAGCATTGGCAGATCTGGAGTGGCTTGTCAACTCCATACAAGTGATGCTCGTCCCATTGGTTCTGTTAGTCTATTGGTTTTGGTATTCAATTTTTAGTTGGATTGAATAAACAATTTTGGTGGCTGAAAATACTCTGGATTCTATGGGTTCTGCTACCTTATGAGGATGAGTGTATGATTGGCATTTGGTTGAAAAAATTTGGATTGAATAAGAAATTTTGTTAATTGAGGAACATGAAAACAATTTGATCCTGGTATTCGATTGGTTCTTTTACCTTTGAGGATGATAGTACTATATGATTGTGGTATTCTATTTGAATATCAGACACTTATCAAAACTATGAAACAGTAAGTGGTGTGGTGTTTAAATGAACAGATTGATTCAATGGCAGTGAACAATTGTAATGAAAAAATTAATTTGATTCTTGTAATCAAAACTATGAGGCTATAAGTGGTGTGGTGTTTAATGAACAAATTGATTCAGTGGCAGTGAACAATTGTAATGAAAAAATTATTTTCATTCTTGTAATCAAAACTATGAAACTGTAAGTGGAGTGGCATTTAATGAACAGATTGTTTCGATGGTAGTGAACAATTGTAATGAAGAAATTATTTTCATTCTAATCAAAATTGATTCAACGCATGCAGCTGCCTGCTTTTTGAACCCTTTTACATAGGTTTATCCTTTATTTGGCTGTAGCCTAACAAAAAAAGCAAGAAATACAGTCTCAATATAATGAGAAAGGTCTTGTATTAGGTTTTAATTTAGTTGACAGTTTGATTTGAATGTAATACATATTTCAATGTAATGAAAAGATTCATTTCAACAAAACGACTCTTTTATTGCATTTATTACAATGTTGTGATTACTAAACAACATTATAATTAGTTGAATTAGAATTAAACAAAATAATTATTTCTATCAAATTGCAGTTCTTAATGTAAAATTTTCTTTAACATTTTTTTTTTTCATTCAACTTTGTTGTTCATATTCTATTTCACAAAAAAAAAAAGTGTTGTGTAAATATTGTTATTACTATGCAGAAATTTATACAAGTGCTAGTTGGCTGTTTCTTGCTTAGTGGTAAGAATATTAGAATATTTATCTTGTAATAATTGTGAGTTGTCACCAGTGAGGCATGTGGAAGTCAAGTACTTCTAGTTGCATCTTTGAATATAGAGAGTGGTACCAACCTTTAAACGTATGAAAAGTTTAGGGAGGAGGACCAAGCCAGGTGCTTCTAAAGTCAATGAAAAACTCAGAAGAATAGAACCAACTTCTGCATATTCTTTGACTTGTCTATTTCTCTTGGCCCTTATATTATATCTACTCATTGACTTTGTCTACTTCTCTTTAGTATATAAAAAATTTATTATCTGTACAATATATATTGACCAAATAGCATGCAGCCCAAAAAATAATGGTTAAAGTAAAGCTTCAGGGGGGCAATGAGGTTGTAAACCACCTCAGATCCGAATGCTTCAGGCCAAGCTTGACTTTCACTAGATTACACATCCTCGAGCAACACCAAGCGGCACAATTTGGCAATTGTGGAGGATCCGCACATGAAATTTTTATTCATTAGAGTTAGATGTGTATAAAATTTGTACATTTAGGCATAAGCATTAAACATAATTAATTTATAAACCCTAAACCTTTATATTTAAATTCTAAACCGTAATGCATAGACCTAAAACTTAGATATAATCATATATACCCTAACCATTAACCTAAATCAATGCCCTTAACTTTCAATATTGATGAACCTAACCCTAATGTTTTCTTTTTTTAAATCTAAGTCTGCAAAATTTGTGATACAATTAACCATATATATATATATATATGTGTGTGTGTATATATATGTATGTATGTATGAACCCTATACCTTATCTAAACCAAAAACAAATTTAAATACATTCATTTCTATTTTTTTTAACAATAGGAAATAGAGTATATATATTTAAACCTACTTGCATCATTATTAATGACAAAAAAGTGAGCAAGAAAATAGAATATATAGCCTTGAAGGATGCATTTTGCTTACTGTATAACTTTGGACCTAATAACCCAAGCAGCCTCTTTATTGTTGATCACTATTTCCAGTAATTTCTCTAAAAGAAAATTATGAAGTTTTTAATCTTATTCAATTGCTAGATACGATTTGCATTTAGGCCAACTTTCAAACAAAAAAACTTATTGCACCTAAATCCTAATACTGAATTACGATTTGCTTGCATATAAATAAATATTCTAATAAATACTTGGCAAATTTTAGAGACTAAAGGAAATAGTTTAAGTAATTGGTGAGAGTAGGATAAAATTAAATCATTTTAAGCAACCTGGTCAAAATCCATCTTAATTCCTCCCCTTGTTATTTGTGTTTTTCTTCCCGTTTTCATTTATTAATTTATAAAGTCTACCAGCTCAATATTTTCTTTACAATAATTTTTTCTTCAGATTTGGAGGGTTAATTTTTTTAAAATATTCCTCCATTCAAGACATTTCATTACCACCTAAATGAAGTTAATTATACTTGTTTAAATTTATAATTTAAAAAAAAATTTCTGGACAAGATTTGCCATATCCACATTTGTTGTTGATATAAATCGACTTATATGAACTATTAATAAATCCAAATCATTGTCAAGGTGAACGATTTTCATACAAAAAACATCATCTCGGTTAACAACTTCATTATAAGTAAAGTAAAAAAAAATTCCATAAAAAATAGCTTTATTTTGTCCGAAATAAAATGCATAATATTTTTACATACAAATCATTATCAATGTTGATGATTTTTTATGAAAATAGCGGGGTCTCGGATGACTATTTCCTCATACGTAAAACACGCATAACCCAAAAAAAAAAGTTTTATAACTAAGTGGCAATTTCAAAGAATAAGTTATAAGATGATATTTGATATATGAAAGTTTTAAATTTTCACTTATCTACGAATTTATTAATAAGATGTTAAAATATAATAAATGTAAAAAATGTAAAATTTATATCTTATTTATCTCTCAAATAAAATAAAATATTATTTTTTTAGGTGTAAAATATATCAAGTTCAAATTTTTTATTAGTGGCTTTTCAAATTTTTTTTAAAACTTACATACAAAGACCATCTAAGTGGCAACTAGTAGAAAATATTGGGTTGTAATGAAGTTTGAAAACAAAAGAGTAGATTTTCAAATATATGTTGTACATATTATCTTTAAAGTGGTATTTACCCCCACTTTAAGTATAGGAGTTGTCTAAAACATTCTACAAAATTTTACTTAGCAATTATAGAATTATCATCTTAAGAGCAATTTTTAAGGTTTAGAGAATAGTATGTTAGAGATAGAATTTCTAATTATCTTTCTTCTTAGTTCAAAATCAATTTATATACTTGATTTTGAATGAAAATGCTTTTTTATCAAAAAACTAACTTTTAAATCCAAATTTTTATCATGTTGTTCAGTCACTTAGATTGTATTTGATCATTCCAACAATCACTTGCTTATTAGTTTGTGGAACTATGTGACCCCTTAAACCCATAGTCATATTTATTGTCAAAATTTTTTAATTGTTTGATGTATAGATGTTTACTCTCATTAATTCAAGTTATTTTACTTATCTTTAATAGTATTTTAATGAATAAATGAATGGCTGTTAGACTATAAAAATTTGATTCAATGCAAATTGTTCATGGATATTATTTATAGCTGAAAATGCAATATGGTAGTTTAAATGAATTTTTTTGGAAAAAATATTTGCATTAAATTGGAATTTGATTAATTTTTGATTGTTTTGTAAGGCCTTAAATCTAAAAGATTTGCAGCTAAAAGTTAATTAGAAGTCAAATCATGAAAACTAAAACATTATGATGCAAACAAAAGCTAAATTGGCTAAAACGTGATGCTTTAGTGTCATGACTAGCTTAAGCTTAAATGTGATGCCCAATGAGAAAAGAAATTCTACTATAATTAGAATAGGATGGCACCATGACCAGCCTTAGCTAGGTTGCATTGCTAAGACACACATATTAGGAAACATGTTTGATTATGACTAAGATTTGGAAATCTTTTTAAAAAGGGTGTCAAGGCTTTTGAGAGGAATGAATTTTTTGAGTTATTCATGAGTGAGAGAGACAACTTTAAGAACACCAAAACGTGTGGTTTCTTTAAAGCTTTGTGGAGTAGACAGAATCTACATGGGTCTATCAACTTCTTTTCTTTTTAAATTCATGATACCAAACTCTTTGTTGATTCTAAAGTTGATTTTGGATTCCATATCAATTAGTAGCTAAATTTTTTTTTATTTCAAATAATGTTATGAACCCTATAAGAATTATTACTTTGTTACTTTCATTTCTTGTGATTAGTAATATGTTTTACTTATTTAGTCTTGATCATTTAGCTTCTAATCAATTGGCCATTAATTAGACTAATTTGGATTTTTTGATTAAATGTAGGAAAGGGAAATTAGGGATAAACCTTAGATTGGATAACACAAGTACATAATATTTGCTATAACAAATTGAATGTTAATTTGATAGGACTATTCCTATTAACATTGCATAGTTAAAAGAAGAATTTGTACATAATCTAGGATTTGTTGAATTTCATAAAAAAATAGGGAATTAGCTAAATAAAAAACCTATAGATAATTCAAAAGATATTTATAAGTTAATAAGAGTCTTAGGCTAGCAAAATTAATACTATGAAAAGCAAATAAAAAATAAGCATTTGAGTTTCTATGGAATACTAGAGGGATTAACAATCACAAGTTTTTTCATTTATTAAATTTACTCTAATTAGTTTGTACACGTTGCTTTTTAATTTATGTAGTTTTAATTAATTTTCATTTACTTAATTAAGATTAGTCTAATTTAAGCTAAGATGTTAATTTTAGTAATTGGTAATTTCCATTAGCCAAATCTACATGGGACAATGCTTTCTACTTATTTTATATTACTTGTTTGATGCATACACTTGCGTGCATAATTGTGTTTAATTGCAACAACTTTTTTGTATCGTTGGCAAGGATTTGTTTAATTGGTCTTCTATCAATATTAATATCAAGCATTCTTTACTTGTACTTATACTTTATTTTCTTTTTGTTTTACAACTGCTACAACTAACTGATTCGAATAAATAAAAGCTTTGAATTATAACCCTTCGATCTAGAGATTGAAAGAACCCTTTTATGTAAGTTAACTCATGCTACTTCTTATGGCAAGGTGAGAAAACTCAAGTTTCCGGAAGCACTCCAAAACTCAAGTCAGTAACTACTAATTAGAGTGTAAGTTTATTAAGAAAACATAAACTATATTTGAAGGCCTCTTAGGTTATTTATAAAAGATAAGTCAAGAGTATGAAAGTATTATTTGATATCATTTAGTTATAAGCATGGGCCATGTGGCATTATCTAATTAGATCTAAGCTTGGCAAAAATGAGCATATGATTTAATGATTGAAGGATCATCAAATAGTGATTTTCTTAGTTAGGCATGGATGATTTGGGAAGGTGAACCCCACAAACTTTGTGTGCTCCTAGTATGTTTGGCTTGGCTTAATGTCCATCAATGTTGGTATTGACACATTAAGTTTAGACCTAAAATCTCCCTCATCAATATAATAACAGGAAAAATGCAAATATTTTCTTTAACTTTAAGTCATTTATAAACACTCTCTCAATTTTTGAAATTGAAAAATATCTTATAAATTATCACCTTTTAGAACTTAAATCTTCATATCAAGTTCCTTTTATCATTGTTAACTAAGAAGTCTTTTCAAACTTTTTATTTATAACATAACATGCTTCCATTTGTCTACAATGAAATCTCATCAAATTTTACATTTCAAATCACTTTAATTGCATTGAAAAATATTTCATTTCAACAATTTTTTAATAATTTAAAAGCTAAAAAAATTTAAATAAATTAAGGCATGAAGCTCAAGCTATAAACTAATTAGATTATGCTACGTGACAATTGAAAGAATTTAGAACAATATCTTAGTATTAATTTAAAAAAAACTAAATAAATAATCCAAATTCTAAAATATGATGGTTGAAAGAGCTATTTCTCAAATTCAAAAACTATTGGTAAAAGCCAAGGTAATTAAAATTGAACTAGATTAGCCGGTTCGATTAGTTATACTAGAAACTGAAAAATCGATCAACTAAAAAATTTGTAAAAAATCAACTAAATTTGTCAAAATTGAATTGATAAAAAATAAGTTGAACTAGTTATTGAACTTTTTAATTTTTTTCTAGAAATAGAATAATTCATATTGAATAGATTTGAATAACTAAAAGTATAATACATTAGAAAAAAGAATGAGTTGAAATAAAAACTAATAATAAAAAAAGAGAATATAAGACAAACAAAAAGAGTATATTTACTATTTTTAGTGCTTGCTATCTATTATATCTTTTTTGTTAGTAACATTTCTCTCAAATATCAAAATGTTTGGCTAAAATTTTCATTTATATTTTTTTGATTTTTTTAAATGATAAGTAAAATATTAATATAATTTAGAAATTCTAAAAGTTTAATATTACATACTCTCAACTTTTAGTTATTGATAGCTTTGCTTTTCAATTAAAAAATAACTTTTCAACTATTTAATAAAATATTAAATTAATAATCAAATATTTAAATTTACAAGTATTTATTTGTTATAGTAAAATTTTAATATATAACATTTTAAAAATATATGTTTAATAATTATTTGTTCAATTACAATTTGATCACTATTAGACAAATGAATTATAAATTAATGTTTCAAATAATTCACTGACTTATTTATTTTTCAAAAATATTGATAAAAGCGTTTGCAAAAAATAATATTTATATTTTTCTCTATAATAATTCACTTACCTTGGTCCGGAGAATCGTCTACATTTTTGGGCCTGACTGGAATTTCGTCTAAAAGTGCCCACGTTACCTTCACTGGGCCACCCTGCGAGTTTCCAACAGCCCACAGTTATTTGACTCATAACTTTTCTGGCTAGGTTTCGAATTTTAAGAAAAGGCCTTGTAAAATAAAAGAGCATAAAAGTTTAAGGTACAAATAATATTTTGGTCAGCCGAAAGCAGACAGCAATTAGAACATCGTTGAGGAAGTGAATAGTTACCCTCGAATCATTTTCATTTCTTACACTTTCTTGCTTGTGAATTTAAAAAAAAAATAAACATAAAATTTGTAGAATTATTTTAAAATATTTTTAGATATTAATTTGTACCTAGTAAAACTCAATATTAAAAAAATGACTCTTTCAAAATTAATCTGCTAGGAAATAACTTCTCAATGAACTATTCGGTTCGGATATGCACTTTTTGGGGGGGGGGGGGGGGTGGTTATTTACTTGAGGTGTCATGTGAAACTTGGATTATCCGTAATAGAAAAATCTACTGCAAGCAGTACGATAACATCAAAATGACATTTTATTAATATTTAAGATTAATAAAATATCTAAAAATTATAATTGGGAGAATAAAAATTTTAATTATAAAAAATTATATTAAAAAATTTTAATTGTATAATATATTTAAAATTTTAAAAATTATTTTTAATTAAATTTTTATCCTTGTAATTATAAATTTTAAATATCTCGTTAAATCTTGAAATGTAAACATTTAAAATAAAAGCTTTTTTTTTTATATTACTATATCAGGTGCAGTTAATCCTCCAACGCGCAGGATCTACTTGCGTGTCATATCACCGGCCCTATCAGGCAGATGACCTATCACCGGCCCTCAAAGTTGCAGTTGACCTGTCGAATTTCAATGTCCATTAGCAGCCAGTTTCCAATGCCCTGACCTTTTCATTTTGGGTGAACGATGACATTGTAGGACCCACCACTTCTGTGACTTCTTTTGTCGCCCTTCTATGCCACACTACCCTAACAACTGAGCCACTTATCACAACTTTTGCTTCCCGAGAAATTTTTTTTCAAAAGTAGATCTCATTTATTAAATATGCTTTAAAAAAAAACCATGTTCAAAAGCACAAGGAGTATTAAACAAAAACATCAAATCATGAAATTACATCACATTATGTCTGCAAGTCACCGTCCAAGCTCTATTTGAGAAAGGTCAGGAGTGAGTTGAGACTCCTAGAATTTTAGTATATCAATCCAAACAATAACGACAACTGCAAGGGGATTGAATGATTTGAGTTTGGCTATTATTTTAGAAAGGGTCAATGGATTCAAACTAACCAGACTGGAATACATGGTGCCATTGCTGCATAAATAATAATTTGCAGCTTAGTGCCACACGAATGTGATTCATAAATAAATAAGCAACTAAGGCTCCACTTTCTTTTCCTTTTTTTTTTTTTAGTTTTATTTTTGGGGTTCTAAGAAATTTAAGGAAGGAGTGGCAGATAACCATTAATGATGCTGATGCCTCGTGCTCAAATAGTAAGCAGAAAGCACTCTCATTATTCTGAAATACCAAATAATGAAAGTTGAAACTTAAAAGGTAGCCATTTCGTTTTGAGGCCACTACATGGGTGGGGTAGTCATGGATGCCCAAGTCCAATTACGATCTTTTTCATAAATGTGTATAGAAATTCCTTTTACTTCATTAATCTAATCATTGTATGGCATCTTTACCAGCATTTTGTGTTCAAAAAGCACAATAATATATGTGAAGTTACCAACATAATGGAAAAATGCAGATAAGATGGAATCCTAAGTCCTTGGTTGCCTCTACAGTCTACTGGTGATGTGCACAAGGAAAAACAGACGCATCCACAAATATAAATAAAACTGTATATTTATAATCTTTAAACATTTTATTCCAAACATTTTCATCTTGAAGCTAATGGTACATTTTTTCTTTTTTTAACTTAGAAGTTACTTTTGCCCTTGTTTTTTCAAACACTAAACTCATTCATCTCGAAGACAACTTTTGAGTGTTTACCAATATAGATTGAACAAGCTTAGTCAAAGTACTTTGTCTGGCCTTCCCACCTCAGCTCTCAGATCATTTCTTTCCTTTTGTCTCTGTTTTTGTCTTTGTTTTTGCTTTTTTTTTTTTGAGCCATCAATTCCACATTAGACTCCAGAACGTCATCTATCAGCTTCGTCAGCGTTAAAATTTGCCACTGACATAAATTTATATAATTCCTCATCACACCCAAGCTTTGGTGAAACAGTTGGAGGCATAAGTTGTAACGAAAATCCAAGTCGAAATTGAAATCCTCAGCAGCTAAGGATGTTAAAAAAACATCCTAGTAGAAATTATTGTTTGCCAAATACAAGCCTTATCTACGCACAGTATCGAAAACAGACCTCTCACTGGTTTGGGGGGCCACCTGTCTTAACTTTCCTCGTTGACAGACTAACCCGAGAAGATCCAAATGATGGGTTTTTATGAAATAGGTGAAAGGTTTAATTCAACAACCGATAACTCGAATGATCGATGTTTGTTGACATTTAAATTGTGGTTTCTTTGATGGTTTAAACGATTTTGTTATATTCGTTAACCAAGAAAAATGAAACTTACTAGGCCTCAATACTTCCCCACGTTTAGAGTTTGGTTATTTCTTGTCTCAATACACAGAAATGTTATAGATATAAATTTGTGTCCGATATAGTTTTAATAGTACTTCTTTTGATGCATTTGCAAAGCATGATAATTATCTTAAAAACTCTAAAACTACATATTTAGTGCCCCTCCATTAACTTTTCTTGCAGAAGTTTAGAAACTTATGGTACAAACAAGTCATTTCAGAAAAAAGATCGAAGTTTTGGCTTTAAAAGAAAATTAAAATAGCAGAGGAAAAAAAGAAAAATTAAAAATAGCTTGTTTGATATCTTTTGGAAGCTAAAGAAAAAATAATTCAGTCACCAGAACATATCTTACTCATCTACATGAAGAAAACCACTTCTCAGGTTCAGGTCGTCCCCACAAACGGAATTATCTTTCGCCATAAACAATGTTATCAACAACATTTAGTAAAATTTACAGTAGTTAGATGTTTGCTTTTGAAGATCAAGAATCACTAAAGTACAAAAATCGAGAAGAAAACTTTACTATTACAAAACACACACATCAGAACTGAACTACACATCCCACACCATCAAACCCCCAACAAGAATTCGCCTCTTCAACTCAAGTCTCCCTAGCATCCCCATGATACTTGTAAGGAACAAATCTCAAGAAGAAGATGACATCATATATAAAAATGGAAAACACTAAGTCAACGTAAAAATTAAACCAAAGTCACCAGTAGATATGTAAAAGAAAGGGGAAAAATCAGTGAGTATAGTAGTACCCGGTCGGAGGTCCCATTCCATTGACCGGGGGCATTCCATATGGCATCATTGGCATGGGACCTCCAGGATGGTATCCAGTACCACTAATTTTGGCCAAGCTAGCTTGACCTTGCATCCCATCCCTTGCATATTGCTGCCATAGCTGCTGCTCCTGCACAAGAAACTGCTGTTTCTTCTCCATATCAGCCATTTGCACATATGATGGGGGTGGAAAGTTCGATGATGCGGCAAACGGGTCCTGATTGACTGGCTGCACAGATCCATCTGGGGCAGGTAGAGCTAAAACAGGAGTTGTGCTCTTTCCTGGACCCGGCAATGCCACACTGCTTGCACTCCCTCCACTCACTTGGGCACTGCTAACATGCTGCCTGACCATTCCTTGGTCGTACATGCCACTCAACAATAATGGATCAAACCCACCACCCAAAGTTGCCTTTTGTCTCGATAAATGGCTAGCAGTCTCTACCAACGCCAATTCCCAATCGGCCTTCCCAGGTTCTGCAGCTGGGGTTTGCCAAGCGGAAGTCACTTCAGGCTCTCCATTTGATGGGAAGGTTTCCCATGATCCATTTGCAGTATTTGCTGGTGGACCAGCAAACAATGCCAGAGCCAATTTATTACCCTGATCATCTGCAGTGACTGTATCATCTCTTAGATTTACCAGGTCCTCTGTAACTTCTTGCTGTGGCTTAGGCTCTGGCTCTGGCTCAGGTGGTGGAGGTGGGATGTGATTCTCGGGTGGAGGCAGTGCTTTGATTTCATTCATATCTGGTACCGACTCCTCCTCTTTAGCCACTGGCGTAGGTTCCTCCCTCCTCTCTGGACTTTTTGGTCTCTTTGCCCGATCCCTCACAAACTCCTCCAGTGTCTCCAGTAACTTACTAGTAATCCTCTGAACTTCGGGGTACTCTGATGATCTAGCCACACCAGTATCCTTACACCAATTGTAGAAGTCAACAAGCTCATCAATCTGCTTTGCCGAACTGGCATAAGCATCAAACGCCTTAACACAATCCGGGTATTCCATATCAAAAAATTTGTCAAGCAACACAGCCAAAACTTCACAAATATCGGCATACAACTGAAAGCTCTCCTTAACAACAGGATACAATGCAATCAAAATCATCCTACTATTCTTTGCCAATCCTGTAGGCCTACAAGATAGGAAACGATCTAGCAGCCTCTGGAGATGACCCATCTTGCCAAAAATCCTCTCAGGCTTCATTTCCCTCAAAGGAGTCACAACCCTTTTCTCGTCTCTACCTTCGCGGCCCACTGTTTCACTCATGTCACCAAAAGATCGGGTCCGTCTCATTCCACTTCCGTACCCACTTTCCCCCCTGAAGTCTCCATACTCATACTCATACGGCCGTGGTGGTGGCGACCTGAAATTGTCTCTGCCCCCAAATCTGTCATCCACACTACCCCCGACACTCCCACTCCCACTCCCACCCCCAACACTCCCACTTTTCCTCTCGAACAGCATCAACTCGAGGCGTTGATCCAGATACATAGCATAGGTCCTCACAAAAGCCGAATAATCCCAGGAGCTGGAGTGAGCCTCATCCCTAAAATCAGACATATTCAGAAGCCTGGTTCCCCTCCTGGTCGCATACAAGATCTCCTCTTGAAACAAAGGGGGTCCATCATTCATCAACCTGTGCACAAGCATGAGTGCCTTGAGTGCCACAATCCAGTCCCGGGTCTTCGCCAATCGCTTGGACACAGCGGACACACACGCATGAACATAGCCTCGAGAGTAAGAAATTAAGTTCAAGATCTCGCGTATGTACTTCTCGCTGGCAGGGTCATCGTCGTGACTGGTCGCCTTCACGATGGCAACCTCGAGGTCCGGCGCCATATTGCCAGCCACCTTTGCTATCCCAATACTGGTCTGGTCCTTAACCGCCCCAATCGCCTTGCGGATCGTGCTCGGCGCCATCTCTGAATTGATTCACCACCGTCACAACCGTTCCTTCCGTGCCGATCTAAAGCGCCCACTCACTGAGTCACTGACTCGCCAATCTCAAAAGACTATAAAACCACGTATTACTTATTAAAGAGATGGATTTTGAAAAGCTCAATCATCCTCACCTCATGAATATAGGCATATATTATCGAATTAACATATTTCCAAAGGTAGACAAAAAACCATATAAATCCCTGGATGCTGGAGCTTACCGTTCTTGTCGCCTTCTAGATTCTAGATCCGGGGTTCCGCACTCTCTGGAAGCTCAATACGACATCGGGCGCAGCGACCGGAGCTGAGATATCGATATTCCGATTAGTTCTCGTTGCTAGATTCTCTCTCTCTCTCTCTCTCTCCGTGTCTGAGGACTGAGGGCAAAGTAGGGGACGAAAAATGGCGGAAAGAGAGGATCGACGTGGAAGGTGATGTACCGTCTGATGTGAGATCTGGAAAGAGGAAGCTATCGCCACCGGTGCCCAAGTGACGGGCTGTTTTGGCTTTTGTTACCTTTGGAGGCATGTGATTGTGTGCGTTTTTTTTTTTAATTTTTGATTATCAGATTTTTTTAATAAAATTTTGACATATATAAAAAAATTCATTGAACAGTCTAATTGGATAATATAATGAGCTGTAAAAGTTTTCGACAAAATTATATACTTATGATATGATTATGAGAGGATTTAATATAAAAATGTAAAAATTATATAAGAAAAACTTTTGGGGTACTTTACTACCAAACAACGCGCACGGTTTACGGTGATACGGACATTTTCTCTGTTTTCGGAAAGTGATTTGTATTTATTTATTTTATCTTTTAAGAAAATAGATTTTTGGTGAGGGTGGCGGTTGGGGGGTCCCACTTGAATTGCATGGCGGATGAAAAAGGTTCAATATTGCGCTGCGCTTGACTTTTGTCGTGGAAAGAAGTTACATGAAGAAGGAAGGAATCTGGATCTCGGGCCATGTTTAGTATGAATAAATGGATTCTATTTTTATTCATATGATATTTATTATATTTTTATAATTATTATTTAATAATATTTATTTTAAATATTTTTTAAACACAAGATATAAAAATTATTCTTTATCAGTAAAATTAATTTTTAAATTTGTTTATCTTAATGACTCATCAACATTTTATCTCTTAATCTTATTTTTTGTATTTAATAAAAAAAGAAAAGTAGATCGAGCAACATACCTTTTAAAGACTCTATTTATATATTATACTCTCTCTCTCTCTCTCTTTTTTACGGGGTCTCAATCTAAATTTATCCTTTGCATTTAAGAAACTAAAAGCATAAGATTTATACACAAAAGAAAGGCATACTTTTCTTTTATGTTTATGGATGTGGAAAGCATTGGAGGTAGGACTTTTGTGGGAAGTTCCTACTTTCATTTCATTTGTGCATTAACATCTTAATTTTACAAAAAATTTATTTATAATGTGGCTTAATAATAAAATATAAAAAATTTATATACAATTTCTTATATCATTATTATTAAATTTTTTAACTAAAACATGAATATAATAAACGTATAGTTTATATATATAAATATATTATTTTTACAACTACATATCATATGATTAAATATTTTTAAAAAAGTTGACAGTGTTATAATAAAATTTAATAACAAAAATATAAAAAATCGTCTATGTCTCGTGGATAAAATATTCGTCTAAAATAAATGCCTGCTGAAGTGATAAAAAATATAGATCTTTCTTCTCTGTTTTCTAGCTATAATTGGGATGAAATGTCTCTCTAGTAACAATAATTAATAAAGTTATTCATAAATTTGCTTCCTCAGATTCATTTACCGTGTGGACATCGAATATCAATTTGTCTTTCTGAAAGTCTGTAACGTTAATTTAGAACCTTAGCAACAGATCGCGTGGCCTAATGGATAAGGCGCTCGCCTCCGGAGCGGGAGATTGTGGGTTCGAATCCCACCGTGATCGTTTGCTCCCTTACTTTCTTTCACAACTAATTCTGAAAAGCAAACAATTTTCGAAGAAAAGACATTGTTCATCATTGTGAAAAAGAAATGAATGAAAATTCATCTTTTTGTGCTAGTTAACCTCCAATTTACAATTGAAAAACAGCATCAACCGTAAAAAAAAATTTCAAGAGTGAATAATGAATACAAACAACTCTTCACTCCGCTGATGTTTTTCCTTCACCTTACATTTAAACCTCCAACCCTCATGATCGTATAGGCCTGCCATCAGCATCCGGCACGGTGCAAAACCACTTCAGCAGAATGTGATCAGAAAATGACCCCAAAAAAGGGGGAAAAAGCAAAAAGAATATGATCAGTAGGCTGGGTCTAAAATATGGACAAGGCCCCTAATGGGAACATACAAATGTAGTCAGAGGAGAGAAAAATAAAAATGCTACTTATCCTTATAAGGAAGAAATAGTTGAGAACAGGAAATTTGGCCATCCTTTCTCCATTCTCCTTCGGAAGCTAGGGGCTCAAGAACAACAACTCTACTGTCAGTAAGTCCAAGCGCAATTTGATTGGGTTTAAATGGATGTGCCGCCATAACTGTAGGATAAACCTCCAAGCTGCGTGGCACCATTATATCATTAGCTGAAACTTAAATAGTTAACAAGTTCATCACCTATTGTAAAGAAAAACCTAGGGTTTGGTTGTGCATATGCGGTAGGGTTGATCCTGCATCTTACATCAAGTGTCTCGCTGGAAACCATTTTTATGCACCCATTTTTTAAGCTTACAAATATTGATTGACCATCACATGAGTAAGTCGCATTAGTAATGGGAAGATCTGATTCTGGTGGAACACTCTGAACAATCATACTTCACAAAATTAAGATTTGGTACTATTAAACATAACTAATCTAAGCTATTTGCATACCTGCATAAAGTGATTCAGCATTGGTGCTTCACATATGTCTATCTGCCTTTCATTGACAGTAAGTAAATGAATTTGATCCTCGTGAAATTCAATGTAATTCACCACAGGCGGGTCTGGCACCTGCCTTGTATGCAAACCGTAGAGAGTCTTACTTGCAAGTTTCTTCCATCCAGCAACATCCCAAACACAGCTCCACAATTGGTAAGTTGAAAAGTAATGAGAGAATGAGGAGGAAGCATCCCCCCGTCCCCCTCCCACCACTAAGGCTAGGTACCCTGGAAAAGAGAAGTAGGAGAGGCATAGAGTCACAGACTATTACTATATTTGAATTCAACCAAAGCCATTGTGGCTTTATCTTCATGACAAACACTAGCAACAGAAACCAAAAACAGACTACATGAATAAGGCAAATGAAGCAAAGTCCATATACAATTTTTAGAGGCAAAAAAGGCCTGTTATAAGGGGGAAAAAAGGGTTGAGACATGAGATATACTCAAAATCAGCTCACCTGAGCATCAGTTC
The DNA here is from genome assembly GCA_026724425.1 of Erythrophleum ivorense. Lineage (NCBI taxonomy): Eukaryota > Viridiplantae > Streptophyta > Magnoliopsida > Fabales > Fabaceae > Erythrophleum > Erythrophleum ivorense. Next base: position 29,287 of record JAIUCV010002514.1, read on the forward strand.
CTGATGACACAAGCACATTTAAATTTTGAGAAAAAGCAAGATATGCAATCCTTTGATGACCTTGGAGCACGGATTTGACCTGAATTTAAAAAAAAAAACGATAATGTGAATTTTGCAAAGTTGATTCAATTTCAAACTTAACATAGTCCCGACCTTTTTAGTGCAGGTACAGTAAATCAAAATTCTTGAGTCATCTAAACCAATAGTAAAGATATCCTGAGGGAGAAAGATGAAATATATAGCCACAGGTGGAGGATCTGCAAATGTTTCCACTGTCTGCAGGAAATGAACAAGCAGGAGAAAATAAATAAAACCAGCAAGAAACAATAAACTACTAAAATTGGTGGCAGATGGCATTAATACCTCAAATGTCTTCAGATTATATTTGGAGATTCTTCCACCTGATGCTGACAGAAGATGATGGTCTTTCAGTGCAAAGCAGTGAACAATATACTTTGGATTTTCACTTACATAATTTGTCATAACTTGCCCATTTGAAGGTTGATATAAACTAGGTTGGATATCAGTTATTGCCTGCACAAGGAGACAGCATATAAAAACATCTCCCGTACATAAAGCAAATAAAAGGAAAACAAGGATTCAGTACACAACAATGTGATACCTTTCCTGACGAGCATTTGTCATCATCTAACAGCCAAAGTTTGTGCATATCATTTTGGGCAAGGCCAATATGAAGTCCCCTAAACAAGTATAATTTAACCTAGCAACCTGATATGGTTTGTAAACCAGTAAGTATCTCAGCTAAAAAGTTTAATATCCAAAACCAAAGAAAGTTCTAAATGATATTTAAATCTTAGATTTATAAGCACAATCCCCCAGTCACTGTGCAAAAAGCTTCACATTATTCGAGAGGGAATGGAGCTCCTTGCAAATCATATCTTCTATTGCTTATGAGGATAAGAGTATCTAACCTAAAATGAAAAATTAATAATATGATAAACTTGGCCAATAGAAAGGGATGAAAAGTATACCTGGTAATTAAACTGCACACAACAAGAATAAGTCACTCACAAAACAGATATGCAAAGAAAACAATAGCTGTTGTTAAAAGAGATCCCATTTCCATTTTTTTTCCTTTAGTTCCCCCCCTTTTTCTAGCCTTTGGAGTTTCTTGAAAGATTAACTTTGTTCAGAAGAACATATTATATATAGCCACTCAATAATGAAAAGTAATGGTGCTAAATTATAGTTTCCAGATAGGAAATATCTGAATTTGCAAAAATAAGTAGTCAACATTTAAAGAAGAGAAAGCTAGATTACCACTATCGAAATTGTTTGATTCACGATTCAAGACGTACAAATCGATATGATTCAAATAGCTAACGATACAAATCGCTGTTTGAATCAATTTTTGGCTTGAATTGTTAGGTAATAGAAAATAGAGAAGGAGAAATTGGGAAGGGAAGGGTGAAAACCAGAGAAAGAATTAAAGGAGAAAAGATATCAGAGGAAGAAAGACTGAGAGAGGGGAAATTTTTCAATTGTTATTCGATGTTCACTCCAGCTACACACTCTGCATTTTGTAACATTCAGCCTCTACATGCTATTACAATAATACCCCTCCTACTTATGTTATTACAAAAGTACCCATCATAACAAATTTATTCCTTATCAAAACTCCTCCCTAAAAGACCCTTGTCCTCAAGGGTCAAAATGAGATAGGTGAAACTACCTTGTTACAATCCGAACACAACTATTGTTCTCTGCTCTCGTAAAGGTTGCTAACCTTGATACTCAATGCTCTGCCACTCATTTGCAATGGACCTTGTATATAAGAGAATACCTCCATGTAGGAAATTGGATCTACAAAAGTGCAAACAAACTCCATCATCATGTCCATGAAAGGCACCACTTTCACTTCCTCATGCATGTTTCATAACCAAACTCCCCACATGCATCAAAGGCAATTCCATAACCAAACTCCCCACATTGTCCATGTAAAACACCTCCTCCCTCTCCATAGGCAACACTAGAGGTTGAACAACCAAATCCACAAGGCTAAAATACTCATTATCCACTTCAAGTCTTCCACTTGTATTTCCCATTACTTCATTATGAAAACCCACTTCATCTATGACCCTCATTGTAGGGTAGATAGCATTTCCATGAAGAACATTCAGAGAAATTACAAGCTCTACAAGCGGTCCCAACTCTTTTGGTTCACCTTCTGCAACAACATTTTCCTCAATAGTTACTCCAGTTCCCTTTCCATCATCCTCTATCGCCATTAAAGAAATCTGTATTCTCTTCTTTTGTAGATAATCATGACTAAGGATATACTTTGCATGGCGAAAGCATAGATTGTTGTTCCTATGATCTTCCACCTCAGTTGGAGTTATCTTCTGTTGGAATCTCAAAGAAGACTTCCCTAAATTATCTTCCTAATGATTACCGCTTGCAATTCCATCATCCATAAATCCCCACTTCCTATTGTAGGTTCCTACATTTTTCTACTTATCCTGACCATTGTAAACTTCTATCATAAGCATACTATTGCTTTTATAACCCTTGTTAACTACTTGACTCGGTGGTTTCTTTTGTAGCAGTTCTACATTCAATTCCTGTAATTTAGCCAACCGTGTAACATCTAATAAGGTATTAGGATGAAATAATTTCACACGTATTGCTATTTCAATTTTTAGACCAACTATATACCATTTCAATTTTTGGCTTTCGTCAGTTCTACTCTACAAGCAAGATTATCAAAGGCTTCCTAGTATTCAACTACACTACTACTCTATTTCATATGCATAAGTTCTTCCAACAGATCCTCAAAAATTGAGTTAAATCTCATCTTAATAGCTTCACTTAGATACAGCCAATCAATTCTACCATTTCTACTTTTCTTAGACCCTTAAAACCATTTATATGCAGATTCATCCAATGATAAACTCGCCAAGATTACCTTACTATCTTCAGGTGTACCATCTAAGAGGAAGAATCTTTTACACTTGGAGATCCATCCAATGACATCTTATGCCGTGCATCGTGGAAATCCAACTCTTGTGACCTTCCTCAAAGCATGATACTCAGCTCCACAATCAACTCCACCTTGTTGAACCTCCAACTACCCAAGATAATGGTTTCAGTTCAAGACCTCAATGACTTGGACTGATAAATCTCTCACTGATTTCTGCAAACCATTCATTTGCTGTTGCATTGTCGTCATTCGCTGTTCCATTGCAGAAAACAATCGCTCTTCCATATCGCAAATCGTAGACTGGGATTGGGTTGCATCAACCATGGATGAGAACGTTGCCATTTTCAATTCCCATATAGATCCCTACTCTATTGCTGAGATTTGTGCCCCCACCAAGGTTCTCATCTGATCATCATGTCGCTCCAACGTTCATTGTAAACGTTCTTCTACTTCTTGGATCGTTGCTTGGGAACGAGTTTAGAACAATATCACTTCTACCATAGCCGAAAATCATCAACTTTGATACCAATATTAGGTAATAGAAAATAGAGAAGGAAGCTGGGAAGGGAAGGGTGAAAACCAGAGAAAGAATTAGAGGAGAAAGAGAGATCAAAGGAAGAGAGACTGAGAGAGTGAAAATTCTTTAGTTGCTATTTGATGATCACTCCAGCTACACACTCTGCATTTTGTAGCATTCAACCTCTACGTGCTATTACAATAATACCCCACCTACTTGTGTTATTACAAAAGTACCTATCATAATAGATTTATTCCCTGTTATGAATCGTGCATTTGAATCGCCTGATTCACATGAATCAAGCCAGAAACAACGATTTAAAGACATCTCGCGATTCAGAGACCTATCCTGCATCAAGTCACGAAGTCGAGCTTTTCATGACCCAACACAACATGCAAGAAGAAGAAGATGCCATTGTTATATATATATATATATATATATATATTCTTTTGGTAAATTCTTCACTAGATGGTTGTAATGGCCTAACTTTATCACATGCACATGGTAAGAAAGTGGTTCATTTAGCTTCACGTGACTTGATCAGTTAAAAGGAGAAGGGACTTGACAAATGAAGAGAAACTTCATTTTGGCATTTGCAATTATTTTAAAATAGAAAACGTTTCATTATATTTTAATTTTAATTTAATTAAATAAAAAATTAAAAACTCATATCTTTTTACAATTTTAAATTTAATAAAATAATAAGTTAAAAATTAATATCCTTTATCTTTTTTAAATAAAAGTTTTAAATTTAATTAAACAAAAGGATTATTAGTTTTGAAGTTGGTTATTTACAAGTTTTTTTTTTAAGTTTATAAACTTATATATGAGTTATTAATAAAATCGTTATTAGACTATAATTTATAATTATTTTATGAGGTTTATGGCTAAATTTTTATCAATTTTTAGTTTAAAATTATTATTTAAACCAATTTGACTGATATATATATTTTATATAATATATTTTTAACTATATTTCTGAATCTTACAATTTGATACAATTTACGATTCACGATTTGACTCACGATTTGAATCACAATCTGATAAAAGAACCACCATTATTATTGATGGTGTGTAATGTTAGGAGTGACAATTTTCCACTAATAAAATAGACAGTAGCAGCAATGCTTGCCAGAATATCATAACAGGACTCCTTTACTAATCTTCTGGCTGCAAAGGTGAGTTCATGCTGAAGAAGAATAAAAAATCGATGTGAATGATTCCTCCAACTGATAGATAGAACAGAAAAGTGGGAGAATTTAACACACAAAAGCTACTACATACTCTTGTAACCAATCAATCAGCATGGTTAGAAACTTCAGGACATTAAATTCTAGGAGACTTGTAATGCAAGATTATACAACAGTAAACCCATAACCTTGCCACCAATGAATCATCAGGAAGTACAAACACGCAGCATTGGGATGGCTCATTGATCTCTGTTATCTCAGTTGATGACTTTATGCCAACGCCACAATTTTGGTCTATCTGGCCGTTGCTTCCTCTACATACAATGAAAATGAAAAAGGGTTACTAGTTAAAAGTACACGAGTTTGTTTCCCCACATGCAGTGAGATCAGCTTTCTTCATTATCGCAAGGAACTGGCATTTCCATCACTTTCTGGCTTGAGCAGTTTTTTGTGACTTGTAATCCAAATTCCTCTGTATTCTTCGGGCTGACCCCAGAATTCACATCAGTCATGCAGCTTGTATCATTAGACTAGACATGAATTTGAAATGTAAAAAATTAATGATTGTAGCGGCATCACACAATCATCAGTTTATATGAATCCATCCCCACTGCAATTGCAGTCTAGCTATTTACTGATTTCCCAACTGAAGGTTTTGATAAGAAATAACTGAATTATAAATAACATAATGAAATTTACATTATCTCATTCTTAGCCCACAACTCCATGGTATGCCTGATTCCCTTGTCTCCAAACTAGATGAACTACTGAGAACAGAAGGACTATAACAAAGGTAAGGTACTCTAGGTATAGTATCCAGGGAAAAAGTCCTGCTATTAGGATCAGCCCTTGCTTTTGTACAATGGGGAACCCACCAGTCCATACTGCAACATTTAGTGGCAAATTACCTCTTTTGAAAGAGAAATTGATGGAGGACAAGAGGAGAAAAGGGAGATATTAGAAGAAATAGAGAAAAAATTCTCAAAGGACCTCTTATTATTCAATGCCAAGTTCTATTAGAAGAAATACAAAATTTTGAAAGGACTACCTGTTATTCAATGCTAGATTCTCCAAATACAATTGCAAAGGTTTATATTTATAGAACCACAATTATAATCCTAATAAAAGATAACTTCTAATAATCAAAATTAATAATATTAAATCCTAACAAAAAGATAACTAACGATAATAAAGTAACTATTAAAACAAAATAATTTAAATATTAGTTCCTAATTCTAATACTAATAAATATTATTTCTTACATTTATCTTTAATCCATAATTTATAAATAATTAATAATAGCTTTTCTATTATTTTCCCACTCTCCATTTTTGATAAACTTAGGAATGCCATCAATCAACTTTGTATACAAACTATTGGCAAAACTTAAAAGAATTAAAGGCGGAAGAAGAATGTCATCAAAAGCTCAAAGTATTAATGGAAGATATATTAAGCGAGTCTGATGTAATTATTGTGTAACCTCTAGATTGCCCATCAAACATTGATGAAGATGGTTCTCTCATAAGGTTTGAAAAACAATTGAAAGTAAATTTAGAATGAGAAGAAATTAATTTTGACCAGCAGTCTAAAATTCAACCATAAGTTGTAGAATGTTGTATTCAAATTCAACAGTTCAACTATTCCAACAATTGAGTTTGTCATTCTAGATGTATTAATGAATACAAAACTGTTTTCGTTATAATATCTTGAAACAGTGGTGTTCATCTTCCTTGAGGCTCCAAGATGAATTATTTTAATGCTAAGATAATTGTTAAATCCTAACAAAAACATAACTAACGATAACAAAGTAACTACTAAAACAAAATAATTTAAATATTAGTTCCTAATGCTAATACTAATAAAATATTATTTCTTACATTTATCTTTAATCCATAGTTTATAAAAAATTAATAATAGCTTTTCTATTATTTTTCCATTCTCCATTAGAAATGGCTACAGAATTAATTATCTAAAAATTATATAGACCACTAACAGATGTTATTAGCTTACGTCTGCTTGATTATTGTCAAGAGTCTTGATTTATCCATGCAAGGAAACTTGAATTTATCCTGCAAAATGGGATACTTGCTAGTTAATCAATTCAGACCATCAAGCAGATCAGATCTTACAGAAGAAGCATCCACGAAGTTGGATAAATAGACTCTTTCCGCAAGAGAAGTTTGGTATAATATATTAATGATAATTCAGGCTAAAAAAGAAAAGAAAAGAAAAGAAAAGAAACCAATAGCTTTCTGCTTAATGTAAAAAGAAGTTCAAAATATAAAGGTCGGAAGCTTCCTGTGTTTCATTTTGGTAATCAGTAGCTTAGCAGGATAGTCTCAGGAAACCAACACCAATGCCAAAGCATACAATGGGAGTGTTCAAAAGGAGAAGAACATAATAGAACTGTTATGAAATAAATATATTCTCAAAATATGTTAAATAGCAAGCACTTAAAAATAAAAAAACAAAGACACACATAAATGTGCTTTTTCAAGGATGAGATTGTTGGAATAAAATATGTGTACAAAAGTTGTGGCAAAGGTTATCATCAACAACATTTTCCACTCTTCATAAACTGACTTTTTGTATACAGTTATTTTGTTTTCTTTATTTCCCTTTGGGTGAAAGGGAAGTGGTTGTGTAAAACCTTTATCCTTTTACACAGTATTTTCAGTTAAACAACCCTCTCCAGAAACAAAATATAAATGACAAGAAACAAGAAAACCATAACACTAACCTGATAGTTACCCATCAAAGTGTCTTTCATCTTGCATCTTAAAAATTCTCTGTAACAGATACTGGTCATCCAATTTTGTGAAGGCTGAAAGGTACTTCTCTGCCTCTTCCCATTCTCCATCAATAACTAATTTCCCAAAATAATTAAGATTGAAAAATATCTTTGTTTCTTGCTCCAATCTTCACCAGACATGTTTTTGGCCACATTCACCAGATAATGTTAACATCACTTTTTTCCTTTTTGTTTTAAATGAATAAAATAACAATAAGACATTGGACAAAAGATAACCTGGGAAAAAGCAAAAGGCATGATACAACAACAGTATACTTGTGAAGAGTCACCATGAACTTTTCTTCCACAAGAAACTGAAGAATTAAGTAAATTAGTTCTTCCTGCATATATACCATGTAAGTACCAAATGAGAGGACTTGGCATGAAATCAGGCAATATAAAAGCACATCAAATTCATAATCTGACATCCTAAATTTTATTTTCAGGGACATAATGAAATAATGGGCCCTTGCAAACAAAATTAAAATGTATAAAAGCATATTAAAGATGTATGGCTGATTTACTTTAATGCTTGTTTCCTTTTCTGAACGTGGGTGGATGAGACACACCATTGACAAAAGTCCTGAATCATTCAATTTTGGGAGCACAAGTTTATCTTGGAAAATAGGATTTTCCTCTATTAATTTTTTCAGATTACTCTGCAAAGTCGCCCTTGTGTATGCTGTATTAATGTAACAGGATAGTTTCTCATCTTTCCTGCAGATTAATTGTTCCATGTCATTATAAGAAATTATGATATAAGAATATCCTTATTAAAAACCTACTAAGACAGCTTTCTTTTTGCTTGCCTGATACTTTCTGAAAAATGAACCTTGGTAAATTCTTCATAGTTATCAGCAGCAGAAGCGTAAAGCACACTGAAGTCCTTCTGCAAAAAGGTTGCAGCTTCAGCAAGGCCATTTCTAAATCAAATTAACCAAACACAAAGATCACATGCTCTTCAGTGTGCTTTAAAACATGTCAAGTTAAAAAGGCAAAATAAAATTTATGATTGAGCTTCTTTTGTCTTCTGTGCAACTTCATTTCAGAGGCATCACTTGTTAAGATGCTCCCATAGTTCACCCAAATAGAAGAGAGGAATTTTTTATGTAAGGTATGAACTATAAAGTACAGACACACTTACTTTCAAGTGTGTCACGTGTCCAACACTGACATTGCCATAATACATTGTCAACACGCATATGGACACATTAGAATAAATAAAAAAATGACTAGGACTACAACTCAAACTCATGCTGGCTTGGACAGAGATAACCCCAAGAAAAGAAAGGGGGGGAAGGTAGAATGGGAGACTAGAAACCCTATCTTGATGAGATAATTAAAGTTATTTTCCAGTTTTTTTTTCCCACATGAATAATTTGAATAATAAAGCTTAAGAACTTTTGATTCAGCATTTTTTTAGAAAATAATAATATAAGGCTCCGTTTGGTTCACATTAATGTGAACTAATCCCTTTACATAACTTGTATAATATCTATTATACTTTTATATTTATTATTCTATCTATTAAATCACCTTTTCTATGAGTAGGAGTAAAATAGTCATTTCTTATCTCACATATCCCCACCTACTCACATTTTACGTTCCTTTCACTGTTACATCCTCCAACCAAACAGAACATAAAATACTTAGAATATAGGATAGTGCCGATTGTGTGTTGTTTTAGAAGTATATCACTAATAGAAAGTTTAAAACATTAGAATTTAAATATGATACATATGACAAGATATTATGTGTGTGTGTGTGCGCGCATGCTGTGTTGTGTCGTGTTTTATCATTTTTGAAGTTTGACATGTCAATGTGTTCATGTCCTTGTCAATGGTATAAATGTCCTTCCCTAAGTCATTTTATATTCAAATTTTCTGCAAACAAAATGAAAGATACATATCCAATGACTTTTATTTTGAGGAAACTATTATAACTCTCTGAATTAGTCTACAATTTTAGTACATGAACTTTAAGCATAACATTTTATCCCTTAAACTATCACAACAAATAAAAATGTTACATATTAGTCAAAATTAAAGCATTATAAATAGTGGATTTGAGGGAAATACAAATTAGAATTTCATGCAGGAAGAAATTGAGAATAATGGAGAATAAAATATCACGTGATAATCACATGACTTTTTTATATATTAGTTTTACCTGATATGAAAAATTTTCACTTTTTGCGATAATTTAGGAGTGTCAAGGGTTACTTTTTAAAGTTTGTGTGGGAAGTTGTAATTAGGCTATAATTTCAGTTTTCCCATTTGTTTTTATATAGAACTCGTCCACTATCTTAGAAAAAATTTGATGACTAGGCTATCAACTCAACACTTGAGAGGCACAAAGGTAGTGAAATATCAAATTTATGATCTGAATGGAGCCCAGCTTATACCTGAGCATTGCTTAATAAAATTTCTGCTTCCGCACCTTAGAGAATATCTTCCTTGACAACAAACTATCACCCGTCCTTGAAAATGCAGAAAGATAATTTTCTGCCTTCTCCCACTCACTATTGATAATTCTATCCCCAACATACTTCAGATTGAAGTAAATCTTTTATTCTTGCTCCAATCTTCAGAGAGAAGTTTAAGAGAAAAAAAGGTTCGGTACCGAAGTACTCTCAAACTCACGTTTTATAAGCAAAATCAGAAGGACTATGATAACAAGATGAAAATTTCATCGTACAGATGAAGACTCTCTTCGAAATTCTCTTCTGCGAGAAACTGAAGAATCAAAATGATCAGTTGCCAATACGTATCCGAGTCCACATCCACCCCTTAGTAGAAAGGAAAATTGAAAATTTGAATTTACGGTTAGGGTTTACGTACTCTAGCCGTGCAGGAAAACAGAGGGAAATTGTAGTTTAAAAGAAAAGGAAAACAAAAAAAAAGCATATCGGAAACCATACTTGCATAGTTGCTTTCTTCAGCATCCATTGATCTTCAGAATGGAATGGACGGATGGGAGAAACCAGGTTGAACTGTTGGAGTCCTTCCTTCCAATTCGAAGTCAATGTCTTTCTTTGCTTCACGAGAGTGGAAAAAGAAACACCCGAACTGACAATTATTAAATTTTTGTCAAAACTTTATTGACATTGTTATCTGCTTCTCTCCTCCTGCGCGCTTCTTTCCAAGTTTGCGGTTACTCACGCTTTCCTTTCCATGGCTTCGCATTTTACCGGCTAAATTTGGTTGCGATTTTTATATATTTATATTTAAATCTATATATTATATTATAAAAGAAATATTTGCTGTCATTTATATATATTAAAAATGTAGAGTTGTATTTAAATTTTTATATAAATATTAAAGGTGCAATTTTAAAGCCGTGACTGATGTGATTTTGTTTCAACTTATATGTAAAATGAGTTTTTTTTTTAATTTAAATTTTTACAGGAATATCCATGTAACACGAGTCCCACTATATAATTTATACTATTAATTTGTAAAATAACTAAGGGTATTGCTTGGGAACAACCATAAAATAGAATGAAACTCACTACTAAAAAATAACCAAAAAAAAGTAATTATCACATCAAAAATAGGTTACCTTCTGTCTAAGTTATATATATATATATATATATATATATGTAGTTTGTAAAGTATATTATATTATCAACTTGGATTAACTTACACATATAGTTTTCATATGTTCAAGTTAATGCAATAAAGTATATATATTTATGTCAATATAATATAGCATGAGAGAAAATGAGTACGTTATTACATTTAGATAACAATTATATTAAAATTGATATACATAAAAGTACAAAATGGTGATTGAAATGTTAGTTTATTATCATATAATCGCAAAACTTATAACCAACGATCTGAGAAAGAAGTGAATAGGTAAGAAACACTTAGTACAAAATTGTAATATATATAACACTTGACAACATCTTAATAATATGATTGTTAAGAATAAACTAGTCCATAGACCATGTGCTAGCTTAGTGGATCAATTGTGGTGGAGGCCATAATTCCAAAAACATATATCAATGTAATGGCCAAGTGACAAAAATAACAACTAAATATATATAAGTTAAACTAGTTGAATGTCACGGTTCCACTAATATGACAAAAAGGACAAATTTCAGGTATTTCTATGAGATATCTACGGAGCAAAATACTAATCAATTTTTTTTTCTTAATCACTTTTAATGACTTAGTTGTTGACAACTAAAATATCTCAATGTTTGGACTGATATCGTGTTCAGCAATTGACAATTAAACATTTTATTTTATTTGTAACTTTTACTAAAATAATTATTATGATTAATTAATATATTATATATTAAAAAGTATTTAAAAAAAGCATAAGATCCTAATTTATACAAAATTTATAAGAAAAACTAATATAAGCAGCCATTTTATTCTTTTTGTTGATCCTTTAACAATTAAGCATTTAAAAATAAATTAGTAAAAAATGTTACACATATTGTTATGAGTGGATATCGACTTTACTAGCTCGATATTGTTTGGCCAAATTAGACTATATCGAATTGGTTCAAAGAGAAAAAACAAATTTGCAAGGTTGGATTGGTTAGTTTAAATTAGTCCAACTTTGTGCATATATAATATTGAAAAATGGACCAAATGAAAATAATTTTTTTGGAGTTATTTTGTAATTTTAATAAAAGAAATTATTAAATACATTTTACAAAGTATAATTATTATATTAAAAAAAGAGATGAAAAATGTGTGTTTTTTAGTTAAAAGTAAAAAAAAAAACTTAAAATTGAAATAGTAAATGTGTATTTAAGAGAAAAACAAGCAAGTGAAACAATGATAGCACCATGCCCATCTTGAAAAATTACCTAAAATAAAAAGAAAAGTTATATCAATTGGATCACTAAACTTTGAGTCATAACTATTTGATTCACCTTCTACATTTAAATTTTCTTTTGTGGATTCATATTTTTTTTATTTTCATTGCATAGAACTTATAAAAACGTATTAAAATAAGTAGCATCTACTCAAAAAATTTAATGGTTATAAAAATAGGAGTATTTAAATTTTTAAAATTCTTAAAAATATATATATATAAAAACTCAATCAAGTTCAATTGTCTGACCCTACTAGCCCATTAATTTAAAATTGGGTCAAACCCAAGCCATGTCTAGTCGTGGGCCTCATTTTTATAGCTTAGTTTGTATAACGTCAAGCATAAACCTAACTCGGCTAAACCTATATGCAACTTTACACATTGTATGTTTATTTTTATTAAATTGTGCAATCAATTAAAGAAAAAAAATCTAATACTTTCATAAACAATAAGGCATTATATTTATGATCATTTCTACTTATATACTCATTTTCTAGTCCAATTATATCTAATGTGGGGTTTTTTCTCCCTCTCACTTACACTTGACCCCAACCATCTCCTCTTCAAATGTGAGTCCATTATATAGTCACACAAACATGTTCCACCTTTTTCCTTTTTCCCTTTTATGATGATAACCCACTTACAAGAGCTTATTAGGCCCACATTTTACCATTGAGTCATTTGCTTTAAGCAAGCATAAATGAGAGCTTTCATTTACTTTAGGCCACCATATTCATACTTGTCCATACTAAATAATCAACTCTGATACCTACAAGTTAGATAAATATGATAAAAAGTGTACTTTACTGTCATTAAAGGAAGCTCTAGAACTAAAGCTCCTGAAGTGAAGAGGCAAAATTTTAATATATTCATACAATTTGAAGTGCAAATTAATTTGAGGTTGAGTTTTTCCCAAACTAAAAGAATTAGACCCATAGTTGATAAGTGTATGGAGCCAGTTGATCATCAGAAACCCAAGTGAAAGCCTAAAAAAAGAAAACCCAAACAAGCATGTTGAATTCTGGTTTAAATAAGGATTTAGGAATTTATTTGATTTAATAGTAATTTCAAATTTTATTATTGTTGGTATTTAATCATGAAACTTTAGTTAGTAGAAGAATTATTTTATTTTATTGGGAGACTTTTTTTATTTTGTTAGGAATCTTATTTTTTGGTTAATTGGAAGACTTGTTAAGACTATCCTCTTTTTATGCATATTTACTAATTATTTTGCTCTTGGGCAATTTTATGGGATGATATCTTAAAATTTTCTTCTCTGTTTAAGATTAAGTTTTTATATTAGAAACATGTTTAATTTTTTAGGTTTAACTCACTGTGTAATTCTTCTTCAATAATTATACACACCATATAATTACTGAGAACAAAATTGAGGCCATTACTTTTTCTTTTTCTTAGTTTGTGCACTATAGATAATGCAGGTTAATATTCAATTTGGTGAAGGAGGTTATCTTGACGAACAAGATACCAGCCACAGAAACTGAGATTGGTCACTTTAATGGCTACTTCCTTTCGATGTTGAAAGACGACCATTGAAGAGCTCGAAATTGTAGGTTGATATATACAGTTTCGAAGAGCAACTAAAATCCATTCGAAATCAGGCAAGCTCTTCACCTAAGCTACCACGTGGCTTGGAAGTCTCGTACATCGAGTGCTTGTTAAGGAAATCCTATTGCTACTTCTGACAATAATGCACGGCTTTGCAAGCTCTAAGAGATGATAAAAAATGGGTCTTTGATAAGGGTTTGTAAGAATTGAATAGCCTTATCTTTGCACAATATGATGCACTTAGTTAAATCCACCATGTTGACAAAGATGATGTGTAAGAACAAAATAGATGATAGAATTTGAATGAGGTTAGTACTAATTTGTCAAAATGACGAGAGGATGTTGTTGGGCTAAAATTTTGATATGATTTAAATTATTTTAGTAATAATAAAACTTTTATTTTTATAAAATATTAAGTTAAAAATAATTAAAATATTAGTTATTGTCTTATTATATTTAAAGTTATTAAAATTATTTTTAGTAGGCAATAATAATTGAAAGAAAAATAAAATATATAAAAATAGAGTTTTGTGCTAATTATATTAATAAGATTAAGCTTTATTTTGTTTAGACCATAACATTTAAATCAATTGATTAAACTTTATATCATTTGCATTGTCTTATTAATGTTCATTGGTTATATATCTTAGCAAAAGAAATATTTACCAAATACTCTTTAAATAAAAAAAACATGGCTTGCTAAATAAGAGAGAGTAACAAGTTCTTTTAATATAATATTTCGTTTAATATTGAGTTAAAAAGTTATTCACATTATGGTACAATGAGTATGGTATAATTGTTGTGCAACAAATGATTTTAAATATAATATCTTATTCTAATATATTATATTTGTCAAAAATTAATATGCTAACATTAACTTTGTGCTTGTGGAAAGAAATTAAAAAAAAACCTTTTGTCTAAAACATTGTATGAGTGTTAAAAAGTTCTTCATTATGTAAAACATATTAGAAAATGGCTCAGAGTTAATTTGTACAAGTTGCACAGTAAATCATGCAAACCTATCTCTGTATCTTGCATTCTTAACAAAGAAAAAAAATTGAAAGAACTAGAAATGAAACTCAAAGTCAACCAAAATAGGTTAAGATATATGCAAGTTTATAGCAAAATGATGAGAGTGTATGAACACATAATAAAGCTCAAGAAAATCGAAGAAGAATAAAATACTCATTATTAACCCCAAGAAAATGCCATTAAAGAAAGATTAAGAAGAAGTATATCTTTAAAAAAAACTCAATAGAAGAAAAGGAGCTAAGATAGATAAAAGTAAAGAAAGTCTTGAATTAGGTCAGAAGTAAGAACAAAGAGAATTATTATTTTATTTTACTTTATCTTATCTTTACCCATTTTATTTGAAACATTTAATGGTAATAAGAAAAACGCAAGAAAAACAAGTCTTCTGCACTTCCATCTTAGAAATGTGAAAGAGAATAAAAGCTAATTCTAAACAACTATAGAGTAATGTCTTTATATATTCCATATCTATGCAGGTGTTAGTGATAAAATTTTGGTGATAAAATCTCTCTTCTATAATGGCTATTTTTAATAGAGTTGAATTTCAACATATATGTTTTTAAAGTATTTATATAAATGGAAGAAGATGAACAGAAGAATAGAGCAATTGAAGTAGATAACAAAAAGAAAAAATACATTATAATGCTCATTTGATCTATTTATCTTATCTAAATTGAGTTTTTGATTTTATCTAATTTAATAAAGTTTAAAAAAAAATGAGCTTGTTGTAATGTCTTTTTTGTTAAGACTTTCAAAAGTTATCCTTATATCATTCTATAATTTTTTTTAAAAGAAAAGTAAGTTTAGTGAAAAACATTTAAAGAAGAAAGTTTTGGATGAGTTTGTATAAAACTTAAGTATTATATTAGTTTGATGTGAGTTAGGAAATCTTGTATTAGTGGTGAGCATGTGTAAAACTATCTTAATTGTAATATGAAGTTTAATTAAAAAAAATCTCTTGGAATTTAAAAGGATTGGACGTAAGTTTAAGGGGTTAAATTTGAATAAAATTTGTATTATGTTTCTTCTTTTTCTATTCCTTTTTTATTAGTTATGTATTTAGTTCGTTCAACTTTTAAAGGATCTTCTATTTAGCTATTATAAGTTACTCCACTTTCAGTTAACATGCTCACCTTAATCAACTCCATTTTTGTATATGCTATAATTTTAACTATTTGCTTTTTTTTTTAGATATCATACATATTTATTCCTTTTAAGTGTGATTATTATATGTGAATTTTGTTTGAATTGGAGAAAATCTATGGCAGATTGAATTAGAGATTTTTTAGAAAGGTGTTTGAATATATTAGCTGTAGAGATAACTTTACTAAATTAATTTGGGAATGCATAGCAATAAATAGTACAGCTACAATTGTAACATGGAATGATGATAAGACTTGAACCATCAGAGCTTAAAGG
>JAIUCV010002515.1:0-45562 GCA_026724425.1 Erythrophleum ivorense
GTGCACCTATTTATCCTAATAACTTTTTGATCTATGCCGCCTTTGAAATATTTAGAATAGTAGGAAAGCACAAAAATAGCCTATTATTATAAGGTATCTGTATATGAGCTAAGCAGAATTTGTCTATAGTCAACCCATCTACTATAAGTAAATCAGTTAATAGATTAATTGCTTTCTCATTAAGGTTTGTATCACATGCTAAACGATTAATACTTTGACATATGCTCTTTACAACAAGTGTTAAACTTTGATCCACTTTTTCAGTTATATCCTTCAGCTATTCTAATAATTGTTGTGCATGATTATTCTTGTGCCTTTTTCATTTCCAAGAGGATAAGGTAGCTTTACTATTATGTGTCAGAGCAATATTAGAATTTGCTAACTCTTAATTGATATCTATATATAACAGGCTATCAACTAAGTCTTTGATTCCAGGATGATGGTTTCCTCTTAAGGATGCATCTTTAATATCCTTAGTATCATACACGCCTTGTCCTTTAGCCCTATCATTTTCACAAAAATGGCTTATATCTAAATGTAGCCACATTTCTATGGACCTAGAAAACACATTATAATAGAAATATATATATTTATGGATTGGACAATACCTATTTATGGACACAAGGAAAAGAGTCCACAACTTACCTTAACATAGTTGTCCCATATATCCTTATCAGCTGTGATGCATTTTGATATAGGATTTTGTCCAAATCTAGAGGTGTTGGAACCATATATCATGCCATATAGTTTAGACCATAATTGCTTTAATGTCTTTAATCAAGATTGAATATGGGGAACTGCCTTGAAGCCATGACTTGTGCTTCTTTCATCCATTATTCTTTCCAACTACTTCAAATGGCCTACCCAAAAGTTATTATTCACCATATATTTTTGATCCATTTGTAACCCCATAAGGCATTTAACAAGCACTGCATTTTTAGATAGAGTCCACTGATAGTTTCTAGGATAAAAGTTAAATCTTGTAGTAGGATCTATGTAGGGAAGCTACATCATAAATAAATATTAAACATATTGAGGATAATAAAATGGATGTTAGCTAGACTTAAATAATCACAAATCATAGTTACAAATTACGTAAAATGTTACAAAATACATAATGTTAGTTGAAATTGTTCTTGACAGAGCTTTGGATCCCCAAAGCACAAATATGGTTTAACTAAGGTTTTATGACATGCATACTTACATCTTTGATCTTAGGTGAGCTATATATATATATATATATATGTTTGAATGTTGGATTAATTGAATCTCACTTTTCCTCTATCTCCACTAACCATAGCTAGATGACTCATAAGGAAGGAGGAATGATGAACAAAAGGTTTAGGAAGAACAACTTTGATAATCAAATTTAGTTTAAGAAATATGATTATATATATGAATATTTACTCTTATATTTTAATGTATGGAGATGTAAACATGCATAAAAGCACTAGACCATTATATAGGAACCATTTAAGGCTTGTAAGACTTATTATGATGCAAATTGATACCTTAAGTTCTCATGCATATAAGTGGATATTCTTGCATGTGAAAAGGTGAATTTTAGTTGTATGAAAATTTTGACATGATAGATTAGTCTTATATCCTATAATTGTGGATTGAAATTTGCCCAAAATGAGAAATGACAATTTAAAGTTCATTTAGTACTATTTGAAACCAAAATTTGGTCTATTTGAGCAATAAAATTTCTATTTACCTTTGATAGTTTAAATGATCTTATTTAAGGCTAAAATTTGGTAGGCAATTAAGGGACACAGAGAACTTTTTAACAAGTCAAAGTTTGCATTTTTCAAAGTTATGTGGAATAATTGAAAATATCAGAATTTTTGAAGTATTGTTCATTTTGGTTTGTCTTAGATTTTGTGCTTTTTGAAGGACCAAATGAACTCATTTTGACCTGAAATTTTTACAATATATAGCTCTCATCACAAGCTTTATAAGGACACCTAATTTTCTTGAATCAGAGTTATATAGCATAAGTTGTGAATTTTTAAAATTTGGATCAAATTAGGTGTTCAAGGGTTAAAATGCGCATTTAGCTTATTCTATGGATTGTAACAAATTGTTTTAGCATGAATTTTAGAAATGAAATAATGAAAATCCATCTATGGACACTATGGACCCAATTGGCACTTTTAATGACTTTAAATTCTGTCGCCAAAAGTTAGTTATCATAAATTACTATCAAAGAGTGTGTATAGTATGGAA
Organism: Erythrophleum ivorense; assembly: GCA_026724425.1. NCBI lineage: Eukaryota > Viridiplantae > Streptophyta > Magnoliopsida > Fabales > Fabaceae > Erythrophleum > Erythrophleum ivorense. The sequence continues at coordinate 2,230 of JAIUCV010002515.1, forward strand.
TGAGTATATAATGTGTAATGACATGATAGGACTTTCTTGTGAGAGGACATGTTATAATTAAACTATTCATGAGCCTTTATTTAATAGCTTAATGCCTAAATTTTTTGAGTTGAAATGGTTTTTGACAACAAGGAATATTGAACTCCTGACTATTTGCATAAAGGCTATGTTATTAATATTATGTCAAAGATCTTAAATTCTTTATGTTTTAACCTTTTTAAAATTATCTATATATATTAAGAAGGAATAATATAGAATGATTAGGGCTAAAGCTCATGATTGTTTTCATCTTTTGACCTTTTTAAAATCCTATCAATAACGATAACTATCTATATAGAGAGAAGGAAAAAAATGACACTGCTTTGCATGCTAATATAGAATAGGTGAAGAATAAACTCCATAAATAGTAGAAACTAGGTTTTAAATTTGGTTAGGAAGCCCCTTACCTTTGTATATAGGTAGGTGACTATTTGAGTTATTACTTATCATCCAAATCATAAGATACGCATGGTAGAAATTAAAATATGAATACAGGATGAGTGATAAAAAGTAATAGTATATCTAGACATTTTTATTGCCTTATAATGTTATTGACTTTAATCCTAAAATATGTTATTTCAATAGTTGCAAATAATATACAAGGCGGCTGTTGCATAAATTTCACCTTTGTTGTTTAATAATGGTTAGCTAAACCTTAAATCACTATTTGGTATTGTTAATTGAAGCATACTTTTCAAATTTGATTAGTCATGATTGCTTAATATTAATTACACATACTTCGTTTACATTTTGTTAAAATTATACAATTTTTTTTAATTTTTAAAAAATATATAAATATCCTTTGAAATAAAAGTTGCATTATATTTTAGTTTAATTTTAATTTTTTTGACTAAAATACCAATTATTAACCTTTATATATATATATATATATCTCTACTTCCCTTTTAGGTTCTGATACCAAATCTTAGGAGAAAGCCCCGAAAGAGGAAGAGAGGGAAAAAGAGAGAATGTGAGAGAGATGTGTTTGAGAAGTAGAGATTAATTAAACAATAAAAAATAAAAATATAATGTGAATAATGTTAATCAAAATAAAAAGAAAGCCAGAGCGGCAGTAGTCCGCATTAGACTAGCCGGAGGGGAGAAAGGGATATATATGCTAAACAGAATAAAAGAAAGCCAAAATGGTGGTAGTCCGCACTGGATTGGTCGAGGGAGAAGAAGAGATATGTGAACAATTTGAAAAGGAATTTTATTGATAAAAGAAGGCTTACAAGAACTCTCGAAAACTCTCCTTCTATTTTCTGATGCCTAAACATCTATCAGTTACATCCTTTTATAGAAGTTTGCCTACTGTTACAAAAGTGATTTACAGGGAACTTGTTACAATAGTAAGATTCCACTGACTTGATGGCTACAGTGACAATGTCAGGAGCCAACCCCTGAATTTAATAGAATTAGATAAACCTAAACTGGAACTGTAGGAATATCCTTTGAAAGGAATAGAAAATCTACTCAATACCCTCAGACAAATGACCATGGTCTGCACAGCCTATCAAACCTTTCACAATTATTCTGAAGAAGTTATAGCCAATATCCTTATTGTAGGATTCTCAAGACAACTCAAAGGATGGTGGGATAATTATGTCTCGCTTGAAGAAAATGATCAAAGTTTTAAAACCATCAAATTAAACCCAGATGGTACTCCCATAATTCACAATGGGAATGTCATTCGTGACATAGTCAACACTTTAATTTTTTCAATAATTTAACATTTTATAGGAGATTTATCTATCTGGAAAGATCGTTCAATAGAACTTTTATCCAACCTTAAATGCAGAACTCTTGCAGATTTTAAGTGGTATAGAGACACTTTCCTAACCAGAGTCTTTATTAAAGATGACTGCCATAAACTATTTTAGAAAGAAAAATTCTTAGTGGGACTCCCAAAATCTTTAGGAGAAAAGGTTCAAGAGAAGATTAGAAACCAAACCATAGATGGAATTATTCCCCATGATCATCTAAGTTATGGCTAACTTATAGCTTATATCCAAAAAACTGCTCTTAAAATTTGCTAGGATGATAAGATTCAGAGCCAATTGGCCAAAGAAAGAACTCAAAATAGAAAAGACTTAGGAACATTCTGTGAATAATTTGGTCTTCCCCCTTGCAAAAAGTTTAGCCCAAGGAAAAATAGGAACTATCCAAAATAGTATCATAAAAAACCAAGACCATATCAAAAAGAAAACCTAAAAAGAAATCTTATGACAAAACCACCAATAAACCAAAATTAACTTGTTTTAAATGTGGTAACCCTAGCCATATATCCAAATATTGCCGATTAAGGAAGAAAATTAAAACCCTAAATCTAGAAGAGTCAACCTTGTCAACCTTAGAACAGCTTATAAATGATTCATCCTCAGATAATGAAAGCCATTCCAAAGATGTGAATCAAATTTAAGAAGATGATGTTTCAAATAACAATTCTGAAGGAGAAATTAATGTTATCACAAAAGAATAAAATATTTTATTTGATATTATTAGTACTCTTCATAATCCAGAGGAAAAAAAACATTATCTTAATGAATTCAAAAAATTGCTAGAAGACCAACCCTTATCTTCAATATCTCAACCACCAATCCTTACTAGCAAATACAATTTAACTGATACTCTTAAAAGATTCTCCAAGATATCTCACCTGACAACCCTCTAAGATCTTCAATATGAGGTAAATAATCTCAAACATGAAGTTAAAACCTTTAAACTTCAACAAGAACATCTTAATTCAACCTTAGTTGAAATCCAAGGTCCAAATCCAATAACCAAAGATGAGGAAGAAAATTAGGATAAAGATATATTTGCATTTGAACCATTTTTAAACCTTATCTCAAGACTAGGACTTTAAAAGTTTTATATCAAAGTTAACATCTAAATTAACAACGAATTTATCTTAGAACAAATCGCCTTATTTGACGCTGGAGTATATTCCAACTGTATCCAAGAAGGACTGATTTCTACCAAGTATTTTGAGAAAACTACTAAGTGTCTTAGCACTGCTAGTGGTTCAAAATTACCAGTCAAATGCAAAATCACAAATGCAATAGTAGTAAACCAAACTCTTCAGGTTCAAACCCCATTCTTTTTAATCAAGCATCTTAGAAATAAAATTATTTTAGGAATACCTTTTATAAAAAGTTTATTTCCCTTGTAAATTTCACACGAAGGAATAACCACCCAGTACTTAAGAGAACCCATTACTTTTCACTTTGCCAAAAAACCTATTTTTAAAACACTAAATCCTATACAAATCAAATCAAAACAAATTAATTTCTTAAAAGTAGAAATATCTTTTGAGAAAATTAATTCCCAACTTTCTCATACCACAATCCAACAAAAGATTTCAACCTTATTAAGCCAAATTCAAAATTCTATTTGTTCAGACCTCCCTAATGCTTTTTTTGGAAAGAAAAAACCATATTGTAGAACTTCTTTATGAAAAAGATTTTCATGAACGAAATATTCCCACGAAAGTCATACCAATTTAAATGAATAAAAAATTATTGGAATTTGCAAAAAGAAAATAGCTTATCTTTGGGCCAAAAGGTTGATTAGAAAAAGTAGAAGTCCTTGGTCATACTTTGCTTTTTATGTTAATAAAAATGCAGAAATCGAACGAGGAATGCCAAGATTAGTAATTAACTATAAACCTTTCAATGAAGCCCTCCAATGAATTAGATATTTTATTCCTAATAAAAAAAGATTTGTTAAATAGATTATATTCAGCAAAAATCTTCTCAAAATTTGACATGAAATTTGGATTTTGGCATATTCAAATTCATATGAAGGACAAATATAAAACTACTTTCATAGTTCCTTTCAGGCAATATGAATGGAATGTAATGCCCTTTGGACTAAAAAATGCTCCCTCTGAATTTCAAAGAATCATGAATGATATCTTCAACCCTTATACCAAATTTATCATTGTTTATATTGATGATGTTCTAATATTTTCCCCGATAATTAACAAACATTTTAGACATATTTGCATTTTTATGAATATCATTAAAAGAAGTGGTCTTGTTGTCTCAAAAATGAAGATTAATCTTTTTCAAACAAAAATTAGGTTTCTTGGTCATCATATTTATCAAGGAGCTATTACCCCAATTGAAAGAGTAATCCAGTTTGCTGATAAATTTCTTGATCAAATTACTGACAAAACTGAACTCTAAAGATTCTTAGGATGCCTGAATTATGTAAGAGATTTCCTTCCTCAACTTAATAATCTCATGAAACCTCTTCATGATTTCCTAGAAAAAGATCCTCCTCCTTAGACAACTAAACATATTGCAATTATCCAATCAATTAAATCCAAGGTAAAACACCTTTTATGTCTTTGCCTACCAAACCCAACAATCTTTAAAATTGTTGAAACTAATGCTTTCGATATTGGCTACGGAGGCATCCTTAAGTAAGAAATTAATGATAAAGAAAGCATCATTGTATTTACTTCTAAACATTGGAATCCTGTACAACATAACTATTCTACCATAAATTTTTTTTTATCAATTGTCTTATGCATTACAAAATTTCAAAGTGATTTATTAAATACAAAATTTCTAGTTAGAATCGATTGCAAATCTGCAAAAGACGTTTTAAAAAAAGATGTCAAAAACCTTACATCTAAACAAATTTTTGCCAGATGGCAAGCAATTTTAAATGTATTCGATTTTGAAATTGAATATATCAAAGGCATTACAAACTCTCTTCCTGATTATCTTACTCGTGAATATTTACAGGGAAGATGAAAAAGAAAAAGAATACTAGCAAAGGAAAGAACAAAATCCAAGAAATTTCATCATCCAATGATGATAACAAATTGGTTCTAAGCCAGTTAAACTTAGGATCTTCTACCCTCCAAATTGAGTCATCCACTGAACAAACTGGGTCTTCTACCTAATCAAAAGAAACCACCTTAAAGCTAACCCAAAAAGAGACAGAGGCATGCTATGTTTTTCCTATTGAAACCCTTCAAGGGATAGCATCCCAAGTTTTAGTCAAACTTCCAAATAAATCTTGGGCAGACATAGTCTAAAAAGATTCCAGTGACTAATCTTTGGATGATGAACAACAATCTAGCCTTACTCTAATTCAAATGATTGACTCCATAAAAACATAAACCACAACCAATAAAAAGATTATCAAAAAAGGCAAATCAATAAGAGGATTTTAGTTATTATCATTAAGATTTGGAAGTTAGACAGATCTAGAAGAAGGAAGTTCAAAACTAATTACTTCTCCTTTTGGTGTATGCCAAGCCCTTTTAGTCATATTTACTGAATTTGAGCAAGGGTAGTCTACTTTTGTGGTAGAAGCATAAGCATCAAACCATTTAAAAAATGGGATATTTGTTTGCACCTTTTTAAGGAATTTGTAAAACTGATTTTGAATTTGTTTTCTTTGGTTTCTGTTAAAATTTTCAAAGAACCATTGTCTTTGTTTGGTATTTTCTTCTGAATAGAATTTTTTTTACAAAGACTATTTATTTATTTGGAATTCTATTTGGACCATGTTTAATTCTAAAGGCTCGTTCATAGAAGAATAAATTGGAGATTGAATGGACATTTGGTCTTCATCTTCTCTCTAATACGTAGGTTGTGGTATATTACAATAGGTATCTAACCATGAAGATCGATAACTGAAGGTGCCATTTGTGAGGTTAAGGAATATGAGTACCTCGGTAGTTCAGACCTTATAGATATGAATTCCTCATTTGTTTGGATGGACTTATAACTTGAAGTGGAGTTGAAAGATTTTCTACTCCTTTCAAAGGATATTCTTACAGTTCCAGTTTGGGTTTGCCTAATTCTATTGAATTTAGGGGTTGGTGTCGAGAGAGTAGGGGCTACCTTTTGCATGACCCATTCTTTTGGTAGCTCTACTTATTCCCAACTAATGACTTTTAGGGTTATCATATTAGCTTTGGAGGTATCGGTTAGGAATAAAGTGGTTTGACCAGTCTCTTTTGGTATAAGGATATTGGAACTGGAGGAGTTCTTAACTTTATATTGTATTCTATACAGTAAAGCTACAGGGATTGATCCTGGCTTCATGTCGAAACCATGGAGTTTTATATTGAGTTTAATATCAAAATTAACAATGAGTTTATCTTAGAACAAATCATCTTATTTGACACTGGAGTAGATTCCAATTGTATCTAAGAAAGGCTGATTCCCACCAAGTATTTTGAAAAAACTACTAAGCATCTTAGTACTGCTAGTGGTTCAAAATTACTAGTCAAATACAAAATCATGAATGCAATAGTAGTAAACCAAATTCTCCAGGTTCAAACCCTATTCCTTTTAGTCAAGGATCTTAGAAATAAAATTATTTTAGGAATACCTTTCATAAAAAGTTTGTTTCCTTTGCAAATTTCACACGAAGGAATAACCACCCAACACTTAGGAGAACCCATTACTTTTCACTTCGCCAAAAAACTTATTTTTGAAACACTAAATCCTATGCAAAACAAAACAAATTAATTTCCTAAAAGAAGAAATATCTTTTTAGAAAATTAATTCCCAACTTTCTCATACCACAATCCAACCAAAGATTTTAACCCTATTAAGCCAAATTCAAAATTCCATTTGTACTGACCTCCCTATTGCTTTTTGGGAAAGAAAATACCATATTGTAAAACTTTCTTATGAAAAAGATTTTCATGAACGAAATATTCCCATGAAAGCCAGACCAATTCAAATGAATCAAGAATTATTGGAATTTTGCAAACAAGAAATAGCTGATCTTTTGGCCAAAAGGTTGATTAGAAAAAGTAAAAGTCTATGGTCATGCTCTGCTTTTTATGTTAATAAAAATGCAGAAATTGAACGAGGAATGCCAAGATTAGTAATTAACCATAAGCCTTTAAATGAAGCCCTCCAATGGATTCTATTCTTAACAAAAAAGATTTGTTAAATAGGTTATCTTCAGCAAAAATTTTCTCAAAATTTGACATGAAATCTAGATTTTGGCAAATTTAAATTCATGAGAAGGACAAATATAAAACTACTTTCATAGTTCCTTTCGGGCAATATAAGTGGAATGTAATGCTCTTTGGACTAAAAAATGCTCCCTCTGAATTTTAAAGAATCATGAATAACATCTTGCTCTAAAATGTTTAACAACGAGTTTATCTTAGAACAAATCGCCTTATTTGACACTAGAGTAGATTTCAACTGTATAGCAAACAAAACAATCCAAAATACACTTCATCAATATATATATATATATTATGAAGTATATTTTAGTTTAAAAAATAAATAATTGGATTAAAATATATATCTTGAAAATAAAAGAGAAAGCTATGTAATTTTGAAAACATTTAGAGAGATTTGTGTAATTTATTCTATTCTTAGTGTTTAACCACTTTTTAACTTCAATCAATGCAAGGATTATGCTTTTATTGATTTGAAACTTATATATTCTCGTCAGTTTTATATAAGATTTTTAACAAATGTTTCATTAAATAATTTGTAAATGGATTTTATAATATCTTTACACTAAATTAGCATAATAGTTATTATGCAATAATATTTTTAGGATATATTTACTATAAAAGAAAAGCAGCAACTTTCTCAATCACAAACTTGTGAAGTAAACACAATTTCTTGATTTTATAAAAGACAATGAATATATCAAGTCTTTTATGTTAGAAGTTTAACTATGCTTTAAGACCATAAGTAGTGTGAAACTTGAGAAGATGTTATAGACTAAAAAGCATAAATACTAATAGACGTGAGACACAACATTGAAATATACATTATACAAAAACAACAACAATAACAACAAAAAACCTTTTTTCATTAGATGGAGTTGGCTAGATGGATCAAACAACGCCATAAAATTCTTTCGTGAATTATATTTTTAGACAAATCATTTAAATCTAAATCATTTTGAATAGTTTTAACTATAGTTTTTCTTGATCTCCTTCTACCTTTAACTATTAGATTACTCTTCTTATTGGAATTTTTATATATCTTCTCCACATATGTCCAAATCATCAAAGACATGATTCTATACTTTTTTTTACAATATGTGTGACCTCAATTTTTTTTCTAATGCATTTATTTCTAATTCTATCTTATTTAAAATATCTACTCATTTAACACAATATTCTCATCTCTATAACATTGAGCTTATTCTCTCTTTTTTTTTTTTTGCTTAACACTCAATCACATATAGCATTGTAGGTTTTATAGTTGTGTAATGAAATTTAGCCTTAAACTTGAGAGATACTCTTTTATCACAAATAATATTCAAAATACTCCTTCATTTCATCCATTCTGCTTGAATTATATGGTTTATATCTTCCTTTATTTTCCCATCATGTTGTACAATGGGTCTAAGATACTTAAATTGTGTGACTTGTGATATGATATATACTCTAATTTTCATTTTTATGTTAGAATTAGTGCACCTCTTGCTAAACTTACATTTCATATACTCAATTTTACTTCTATTTAAATGAAATTTATGTTTCTAAAACTAGTCTCCACATTTCTAACTTTTCATTTATTTTCTCTTTTGATTCTCCAATTAGGAGTATATCATCTACAAAAAGTATACATTGTGGCCCCAACTCTTAGATATGTTTAGTAAATACATCCAAGATAAAGTAAAAAGACAATGGCTCAAAGTAGATGCTTGATCTAAGCCAATGGTTATTGGAAATCTTCTATAGGCCCATCTTTTATTCTCTAGAACTTTCCATAAAACCTCTCTTGACACCTATCGTATGCCTTTTCCAAAATGATAAACACTATATGTAAGTCTTTTTTATTCCTTTGATATCTCTATATCAATTTTTGCAACAAGCATATCGCTTTCATAGTTGACCTTTCTAGTATAAAACTAAATTGATTCTTTGTAACATGAGTTTCTTACCTTAATTTTCGTTCAATAACCTTCTCTCATAACTTCATAATGTGGCTCATAAGCTTAATTTTTTTATAATTTACATAATTTTGTATGTCTATTTTATTCTTACAAATAGGGATTAGAATACTTCTTTTCTATTTGTCTAATATTCTTTTAAATCTTATAATCTCGTTAAATAACTTTATGAGCCAATCTATATCTTTTATTCTTAAACTCTTTCATATCTCAGTAGGTATATTATCTGATCTAATTGCTTTGTTATTTTCCATCATCTTTAATGTTTCTTTTACCTTTAACTCTTGAATCTTACAATAAAAGATATAATTTTAACTTTTTTTTTGAAATAGACACTGTGACATAACAAAATATGAAATATCCATATGTAATTTAAAATGTCTTGTTTTGTCTAATATGAGTATTTAACATGTTTTGGACACAAGCATGGCTCTTTTTTTGAAGTATCCATGCTTTATATGTTTCAAATAAGTTCCTATTAGCAAAACCCCATTTCCTTACTAGTAAGGTAGTATCTTGTTAATATGAAAGGAGCAGCTTATTGATGATTTACGAAAAAATATGTCATTACTGGCTAGCTTTTAATATCCATTTAGTAGGTTGTGATTTCTTAATTTGGTTTACATAGATTGGAATTTTTTATTTATAATAAATGGGGGACATGTAGCCTAATTAATTATTGATATCTATTTTTTATATTGTGATCCAACTATGTGTAATTGGGTTTGAAATACCTTTTCTATGAGCTTAGACCAAATTATCAGGTATGATGGTATTAACACACAATTAGTTTGCCAAAGATCTTTATTAGGTGGTTTTATAGTTGTTTTGAATTTTAAAAAAGGCCAAGTATCCTCTTAATTTCTTAATCCTAGATAGTTATTTTGCTGCATTGTTTGTCTAAAGGAGTTGGAGTGGATGGATCTTCATTGGATGTTTGCACATCTATAAGTTGCCTTATTGAATATGCTGCACGTTTTATTAAGATTAGCAAGATGATCATGGATGATTAAAGGATTGTGATTAGATTCTCAATTTGGACTTTGACGCTTCTAGAGGCATGCATAAGTCCTTGTAAAAATAATTGCTTTGTGGTGTTGTATGTTTGATATAAACTAAAAATTACTTAGATAGCAATCTAAGATTTACTCAAAATGGTTAAAAATCAACAAATTAAAAATGTAAATTACGAATTTTGTATTTTTATGCTTTGTGGCTGTTGTTGATGCCTCTAATTTGAAGGAAAATATTCACTTGCTTTTGAGAGAATATTTTCATCTTCCCATTTTCACTCCTATTGACTATACTCTTAGTCTAATAGTTTTCACACATCTTAAATGAATAGGAAATAAATCCTTTTTTTAATCATTATGCAATAGATATATAAATTCTTTTTTATATCATGTGGTAGGAAAATGAAAACATTAGGTTGTTAAAGTATTCTTTTGTGTATCTACTATTGAAATTTATTGTTTGGGATCGTTTTTGTCAAAAACTATTTCATTCCAAAAGAAGTTGTTGGGTAAAGCCTCATGACTTTTTTTTAAAAAAATATCTCTAGTATTTCCCTTCACATGGAAGTCCTTTGGACTTATAGCATTAATGAAACACTAGCCCAACAAACTTTATGTTGAAATTTCAATTAAATTATGAAGAATAAAAGTGGCATATGTTAGAAACTTTAATAAAATTATTCATGGGCTTTACTTGAAAGCTTAATATTTTGAATTGAAATGATCCTTAACATGATATTAGAGCCTCTAAGTGGTTAGGAATTGGATCCTTGCCATCCTTTATTCTTTATTATGTTTTTGATGCACCCATACCTATTAGGCAAGGCCTACCAAGGAAAACAACATAAAGAACCAAAAGAACACAAAGAATGGAGAGTTGGTAGAGAGAGAGAGAGAGAGAGAGACGAAGTTGGTTAAAATGGGTTTATGAGGATTGTGAGGAATGGGAGGTAGGTAAAATTGTGATTATGTAGAAAGAGTCTAGCCTCTCAAAAGTTAGACCATGAAGTTCTCTCTTTTCTTTTCATCTTTTTTGTTTTCTTTCTTTGTAAATGTGAAAGTCACTAATTCTTCATTTTTCACTTTTTTTAGGGAGAATTCTAGCTCTAATTTTATATTAACAATACCGAGAAAGCTTTGGGTTCTATCAATTTGGTATTAGAGCAGTGAAAATATGATAAAGGCTGAAATAATAAGAATCTTAAGTGAAGAATGTGAAAGAGGGAGATGTAAATGGAGAAATGGTGAAGAGACATGGAAAAGATGAAGGATATAAAGGAAACAATCAATGATAGGTTAAAGCTTGTAAACGGGAAGGGGGATGAGGAAGAAATTGAGGAAGAACCTTTTAGAGATTATGGAATAAAGCTTCCACCATTTTCAAGAGAAGGCTTGACTAAATCAAGGCTAAAGAGGATATGAAAGGATTCAAAGAAAAAAGAGGTACAAGAGATTCACAGAGAGCCTACCATATTGATAACTACACTATTTAAAAATTTGGATAAACCATTAAGAGGGACCATTGAGAACAATCCAGAAAAGGATATGAAATTAGGAGTTAATACAATCTTTGAATTGATAATCACACCTAGAGGGGGAGAATAGGTGTGATTTGCAAAAATTAAAGTAAAATCACATTTTTGGCCTTTACAAAAGTGGATGACCAAGTGACCTCCAAAATTTGAACATACAAAAAGTGAAGCACATAAATAGTATCTAACAGAAGATCAACGGGCTAGAAAGGAAGCAAACAAATATATATATATATATATGTAAAATAGAGTAATAAACTTCACTAAAAATGAACTATGTAAATAGTAAAATAATGTAATTGAATGAAATTTGAGAGTGGAGTGAGTAAGAGCAATACAAAGATAAATTAAACAATTGAAACAGAAATCTTCTAAAGGTGGAGGAGCAAGTTTAGCAAACTATTAAAAAAAAGTAGAGGGCAAAAAATTACACATAAATTTATCCTAATTCAACCCATTTGACCTACATCTAGTCTCTTTAAAATTTGAAGGGATTTTTCTTTACTTTAATTATCAAGTTATAAAAATGATGCTTTTTCATGTTCACTATTAACACATGTTTCCAAGTTCATCTTAGACTTACAATGAGGTTTTATACAACTAACCCTTAATTAAATTACTTAAAATTTTTTTATATGAAGGATTAATAAAATAAATTCAACACTCATTCAAGATTTTTTCCAATGCTCAAGATTTTGTTCCTAACAAGTAGATTGACCAAACACTAAGTGATAATTTTATAAGAATTCAAAGCACTTTTTTATTTTTTTTCTCTACATTTACACTTGAATTCTTGCATATATACAGACTTTTATTATCTCTTAGCCGTTAGAAATAATTATGATCATTTAACATCTTTTTTGTTTGGAGTAGTCTTGTTATATTTCTAATGTTCAAAAACTTTTAATTTTGCAGCTATTGTTATCTTAAGAAGCCTTCCCATATAACTTATTTGGTCAACTTGTCATATAATACTCTATGAAGCTCAATACATGGTTACAGTCAAATTTTGTTTTTATGAAAGAACAAAAACAGTCATAGCGGAAAGCATATCTGTTACAAAATCATATTGTTTTTTATTGCACGAAAGTCATTATTCTTTTTGTCATTAGTGCATTAATAAATTTGTTGTTTAGTTAATTATTAGATCAACTAAGTTTATTCAATTCAAATAATATACAAAAATGAGCCAAAATACTAAATTATTAGAGAATCTATAAAATAGGCCAGAATAATAAAATAGACTTGTCATAAATAATATTTTAAGATTTGTTTTCATCGAAATTTTGGACCCGCGGCCTTGAGCCAACGTGAACCAATGAAGCCAATCCAAGAGGAGGCAAATCAAGAGTATGGGTTGAACATAATTTCATAGTCAAAGCCATTGTCAAACGCCAACAGAGCTAGAAGGAGGAGATGGGAGCATTGCTTCCACGGAGAGAATATGTTCTGTGCGAGCAAACAAGAGCAACAACGTTTGGCGGTAGAGAGTTGACGATGAGAGCAAAAGCAAAGGGAAAAAACTAGGCTTTGGATCATCTTAGGAGAGTTAAGAGGCGATGAGGCCAAAGCAAATTTTAGAATACTTATCTATTGGGTCTTCTGAGAGAAAAACTGGTAGCTTAGCCAATTATCTACCGCCCTAGTCAACTCAAACCCATTACCCATCTCAATAGGAAATTGGGTGAGGCTAACAGACACTAAACGCCTTTGCGCATGAACTCTGTAACACTAGTGCAACTTCCATCTGATGCAAAGGCAGCGAAAAGGAAGGAATTGGGATTTTGCAGGCACAGGGAGGAAAAACTCAGTACAAACCATGGTAATAGGAGTCATGGATTTCAGCTTTTGCCAATGGCTAGTGAAGGAGACATTGATGGTAAGGAAAACAGAGCTTCTAAACAGAAGATACAATCCAAACAAAGGAAAAATTACGCTCTAAAATCTTTCTTCACCGTCCACCTAAGGAAGGAAAGACGTCCCTGGTTCAGTCCACTAAAGGCCGGAGACCAGCCTTTTCTGCAATTGCAAACAGGATTAACAGTATACACAAGAGTGCTTGGACTGAGCTTCAATCTTGGAGAGCACATGCGAGGAAGGCATCGTTGTCTAAAACTGCTGAAAATGCGCTATCAAAAGCTATACAATCCCAAAGGCATCGGGATGCACTGTGCTTTTGCTTTCACATGGATGAGGATCTCCAAAAATCTTTGTAGAATGACTTCTGGTAATTTTGCGATGCCATCAAAGTAGAAAATTGCAAGTTTGCTTTCACCGAGTCCTTGAGGAGAGTGTTTGAGATAAAAGATGATTTGGATTCTTTTCCACCCACACCAGTAGACGGCGACACGTGGTATGTCATGCACAGTGCGGCCTTGCCTATGAGATCCTTCCTAGAGTTCGTAAAGTTCTTAAGAATGTTTGTTGATGCATGGGATGTGCAGACGTATGGTGAACATCATTCACGTAGACACTGTTATTCGAGTTTGCCAGAAGACAAGCAGTGCTATTCGCGGCTTCTCGAGCTTCTTGAAAATGTATGGGCCTACCACAGTGCAAGGAAAGATGAGGGTGATGAGCTATCTCAGAAAATGGTTACCATTCCATTGAATTTTTCACTTGGATATGTTGCTTATCCTTCTTAGTGAGGTGGGTCGCACTCTTTTTGGGTCACAAGTTGAACTCCTTACCAAATCACACATTGGTTTGAGGGACCTGAACCATGGGAAAAAGAGGTTGGCCCCTTTGAAATTTGGAGGCTCTAAATGAAATGTTCTGGTTGAAAATGGGGGCTGTTTGCATCCGGTATCAAAAGGGATTACAGAGGGTAACTATGTTGAAGGAATGAGGGAAGAAGACGTTTGGTTTTCTGGACATGAACTGTTCTTCATTGCTGCTGAAATAGAGCATGGTTTTTGTTGCATAACATCTTGCAAATCGTTGAAACTTGGTGAATTTGTTCTATCCTATACACCGGAAATTACTTATAAGACAGCCAAGCATTTGGTAAATTTGATATGTGAATATCACGGTGGCTACAATGCAGAACAAGGGAGAAAAATAGAAAGTGAATTTTCTGGTGGTATAACTTACAGAATTACGGCAATCAATGCTTCTGAGTTGGGTGCCGATGTTGGAGAAATTGATAAGACTCATGCTCATGCTTTCATGCTAACTCAAAGTTTGGATCAGAGAGCAAACAATCACGACATTGACAATGAAATCTTTGTGTTTCAATCTGTTTTACGCTCTATGATAGCAAGGATTTATCATAATCCTCAAAGCAATGAGGAATACCAGAAATGATTGCATCCAATGGTGGAGTTCTGGGCTTTTAAAGAAGTCGATGATCAAGAGTCTATATCCTTGCTCAAGGGTGAGATGCTTGGTGGACCACAAATAAATTCTTTTCATGAGCCTTCAAAGGATTTATTATCTGCTTCATCAGATTTAGATGCAGGAAGGCTGTGGCATACTCCTAACCATATTGTCTTGCAGTTGCCGTTCGATAGGCCAATTTCTGGTTCAAGTTTACAAGAACAAGATCATTCTGAAAAGCATGTTGCTCTAGGGTTGTCCATACCACCATCTCTGGTACCCCAAAGCTTTCTTCCAAATTCTACTGCTTTCCTTTGCTTCTTCTATTCACCCAGCTAATCAACCACTAGCTGCACATTTAATGTCACCTCCATCATCTGGCACTGGTGAAAAATTACCCCCATATCTTTTGTTCCCACCAGACCTTATTCTAGGAATGGTTAAAAAGATGAGGATTGGTGGTGGTGTCCCTTTAGACATCCCAACTGTGATAGCACCATCAACAGTTCCCTATACAGCACTACCCAAGAATGATTCTTATGTTATGTCTGCGTGCGAAGGAAAAATTTCACTGTCCAACATGGTGATTTTTAAGGAAATGGAGTTTCAAGTACAGCCTGAGGATGTGATGGTGCCAATTGAATGGAAGGCGCTGGTCAGAAAAGAAAAAAATGAATGGAAAGGGATACTAGAAATTGGAAATATTTGGGAAAACTTGAAGTTATTAAGGGCAGTCTTTCTAATTTCCACCTTGAGGACAAGGCCAAGGCCTAGTAGGGAGAACAACAAAAAGAACCAAAAGGATACAAAGAAGGGTGAGCTGGCAGAGAGAGACAAAGTTGGTTAGAAGGGGAGATATATGTGAGAGGTTTGTAAGGAGTGTGAGGTAGGCAGAATTGTGATTTTATTTGGACAGAGCCTAGCCGCTCAAAAGTCAGATCACGGGGTTCTCTCTTTTCCTTTCATCTTCTTTGTTTTCTTTCTTTGTAAATCTTAGAGTTAATAATCCTCCATTTTCACTTGTTTCGGGATGATTCCAGCTCTAATTTTATATAAATAATACTAAAAAAAGTTTTGGATTCCATCAGTTTCAGCATCAGGTATGGTGGGCTTATGTCTACACTTCAAATCCAACAGACTTGCATGTGAGAGGACGTGTTAGATTTATTATTAAGCTATTCATAAGCCTTTACTTAATAGCTTAATGCCTTTAATCTTTTGAGTTAAAATGGTCCTTGGCAACAAGGAGTATTGAACTTCTAACTACTTGTCATGAATGCTATGTTATCAATATCATGTCAAGGATCCTCAAAGCTTAAGTTGTTAGGTGAAGGTGTAGAGGTGGTTTCAGTAACCTTTGATAGTTTCTATGTTTTAACCTTTTTAAATCTATCTATATATGTTAAGAAGAAATGAAATAGAATAATTAAGGCTAAACGTCATAGTTGTTTTCATCTTTCAACCTTTTTTTTTAATCCTCTCAATAATGATAACTATCTATATAGTGAGTAAGAAAAAAGAAAAAAAGACTCTGCTTAGCATGCTAATATAGAACAAGTGAAGAATAAACCCCATCAATAGCAGAAACTAGGTTCTAAATTTGGTTGAGAAGCCCCTTACCGTTTTTGACAGGTACATGATCATTTGAGCTAATACTTATGGTCCAAATTTTTAAGATATGAGTGGCAGCAATAAAAAAAGGAATGCAGGATGAGTGAAAAAGATTAATAGTATATCTGGACATTTTTCTACTGCTTCATAATGTTATTGACTTTAAACCTAAAGTAAATTATTTTATTGGCTGCAAATAATATACAAGGTGACTGTTGCATAAATTTCACCTTTGGTGTTTAATAATGGATGGCTAAACCTTAAGTCTCTATCTAGTACCATTCATTGAGTTCCCACCATTAAATATTTCATTTTCTCTTTATGTTTTATTAATTGTTGCTGGGAAAACAGTAGTTTCTTGTTTGTCACCATGTGTGTCCATTTGCGTGTGCTTCGTTAGATGGATACTAAGGCATTATAAAATGGCCAGAGTGTAGGACAGAAGACAAGCAGAAGGTGATCCATGATTTTCACTGCATAAATGGGTCTTTGTTTCTGTAGGTACAACTTCGGGAAATATGAGATTAGATGATGTTTGATCAAGTCGTTTGCAATCTTTGCTTGAACTTACTGGAGACATTGTAAAGCCTCTAGGAGTTGTTTCTTTAAACATCGCAGAATATTCATAATACTTCTTTGAAACCACAGTAACGGAAATCTTAGAATAGTACATGAAATAGTAACTATGGCTGATACTGATCCATTTCCAAGGTTGGAAAGAGTGTATGAAGTGAAAGTTTCCAAGATTAGCCAGTTGGCTAGGAGACGTAAGGGTAAATCAATAGAGGCTGGAAGTAATAGATGGCACATCAAAAGCACTAATCCAAAAAATTCCATGTTATAGTGGAAAAGGAGCTTTGAATGATAGCAACTTGTCCCCAGAACCAGTAATACCTACAACACCAAAGAACAGATCATCTTCGTCTGGTAGAAGTGATGCAAAATCATCTAAGGCTTCAGAGGATGAAAAACTCTTAGGTCCTCAATACACTGTCGATTATGAAATAAGTGAGGATGAAATGGTCGACAGTGATCCTGATATTTTATTTGATAGTGACGATGATATTCCTCTGGATGACTCTGATCTAGTTGATATTGAGAAAGGCCATGAATCACACAAGAAGATCAAGTGGTTCAGGGCTTTCTTCAATGTTTTAGATAGACTTTCGAATAGGGAGATTAATAAACGGAAATGGCACTGCCCAGCTTGCCAAAAGGGGGGGGGGCAACTTTATTACATTATCTTTTTTATGAAATTCATTAAAATTTGCTTTAAATTCCTAATTTTCTATGCATTGAAAATCAAAATTTCTCTCTTGGCTAATTGGAATCCCGAATTCAACATATATAATATAATATTTCCCAAATTTTACCCAAGAATAGAATTCTAATTTGTCGCAATTTTGCCTTAAAATCATAATTTTCTTACAAAATCCTTAATTTCCTTTGCATTAAAAACCAAAATTCCTCCTTTAACCAATTAAAATCCCAAATTCAACACACACAACATAATATCTTCCCTAAATTTTGCCTAGATGCAATTTCTAATTTTGTTCCTAATTTTGCCTTAAATTCCTAATTTCCTTACCAAATTCCTAATTTCTTATACAGGGAAGACCCAAATTCCTCCCTTGGTCAATTGAAATCCCAAAGTCCATAACATAATGTTATATCTCCCCTAAATCTTGTAGGAGTGTGCACAGCTCGATTGGTTTGATTGATCCAACCTTACCTGATCAATGTTGGGTAGGATGAGTTGAGATATTTTAAAAAAAAAAATTTTGAGCAAGGTTTGGCCAATGCAAAAGATCCCGTTGTAACGAACTTTAGGCTAGTCTTTTGACCTTATTAAGGCCAGCCCGATTCAAAGGATATATATATATATATATAAAGATAATACTTAAATTAAAAAAAAATTTTTTTTAAAGGTCTTTTATAATTTTAACCAAAAATTTTTAAACATATTTTATGAAGTATAAATAACTAAGGGGGTCAGTCTCTGTTAGGATTTTTTTAAATATGATTATCACATTCAAATAAAAGAAAACAAAATTAAAAAGTGTATATTTTTTGAAGTTTTAGCTATTATATTTTTATTTTATTTTTATTTTTATTTCTTTTGAACTCATATTTTTTCATGTTTATTGCGCAAATTTAAAAAAAAAACATATAAAAAAGTGGTTATAAGTCTAAAATGATTGAGCAAACATAGATATATGAATATTCAAAGTTTTAAATTTTTTTTTAAAAAAACCCTTTGACCTGATTTGATTTGATTAGTTATCTCTAACCTAATAATAAACAGGTTAAGTTTAAGCCACTCTTCAGAACAAAAATTTTATCTTGACTTCAAATAAGGTTGGGACTTGGGCTACGTGATTCCCAGCCCATCCCCACCCATACACACTTTTAAAATCTTGTTCGCAAATAAAATATCTTGTTTTGCCTAAATTCACAATTTTGTTATGAGATCTCTAATTGTTTACACAGTAAAGGCCAAAATCCCTCCCTTAGTTAATTAAAATCTCTAATTTCATGAAAAAAAGCAAGATTTGATCAAATTGAAACATTTTGAGAGTTACGTGACTTGTACATGCCATTTTTTTGTCTAGAAGATGACGAAATGAAACTATAGGACACCAATGTGTTTACGGTCTAAAACACAACCCACTCAAATACCAACTTTTAAACTACAAGATATCAAAGTATATTTTATCCTTTAATTAAAAAAAAAAAAAAGCATCGGCATCTGGCACCTCTTCCCGAGAAAGAGTGGGTGGAAGTATGCAATCCAAGACTACCAAACCCAAACAAAACTATAGCATTCTTGTCTTCAAGATGTTTTGTTGCAATCCACAACTTGTCCAAATAAGATGAATTAATGGACAAGGAAAATAGAAGTGACAATAAAAAGGGAGGGAAAGACCTGTGGAGCGCCTGTTGAAAAATTCAATGTCTTTTTCAGAAGCCAAGAAACCAAAAAGTAGGCGCTTCCCATCTTGAACAACTGCACGGGGATCATTCCAAGCTTTTCTATCTCTTCCATGTTCAATAAAATGGTCAGGGAGACGCACAGCTTCGAACTAACCAAATGCTGAGCTCTCAAAAATCAAAACACTCATCCCTTTGTGCCCTTGTGGACCATGTGAGTGCTGAGCCTTCAATGCAGCATTTGAACTGAAGCAATCAAGAAGCTCTATTTTCCCCATTCCAATCCACTAAAATATAAACCAGCAAAGTGAATTGACTGAAGATGATAAAATAATACTAATGAAAAAAATTCCCTTCCACGAGTTATGAAACTTGGTATAGAAAACAACAAATAGAACTTTACCAGGCAGTGGATAAGCGATGTAAAAACAAAGAGAAGGAAATGGAATACATACCCCTCCCGATTAGCAAGCAAGAAAATGTTATTGTACCTTCTTTTTTTCATCCAGCTCACATCTTGTATTCATGATGAGAACCACTGGGGGCCAAACTATATCAAAATCGTCCTCTTGCTTTTCTAGACCTTTCAATCTCCCGTAGGTTCCACTAGCTACAGTGATTGAAACTCCTCTTCTGCACAATTCCCCCTCCAAAATTTCAGTAAACAGTCGGTGCAATCTAGCCCTTCTTGAAGTTATTGCCTGGCATGATTCAAAAGGGGCTGCTTCCCTCTGTACCAGTCAGCTTGCACTACAAGCCATTCAAATATCAACTTTTAAACCACAAAATATCAAAATTAACTTTACCCTTTTGTTTAATTGCTTTAACTCCCTCTGTTTACTGCTGATGTTTCTGAATGAATATTACTAAAACAACTGTAATTGATTAGGGAATTCGAGATTGAAGTTTTAGATGAGATCATACAAAGAGATGGTTTACAACAAGATGAAGCATAAAAACGATGACAGAAAACAGCTTGATTATCTTAGGAAGGAGATAGCTAAAGAACAAATCATATCACAATCCCTTGCAGAGTCTCTTCTTAGAGTTGGTGAGGAGTTATGCTGGACAACAGAAGAAAGCGACGTTGCGCACAAAGGACCAATGTACAGTTATTTGAAGAATCTTCAAACAAACAGAAGTTAAGCATAGGTAAGAGCACCATTTTATGTGCTATTCTAAACTATGTCTGACAAGAAGCATGGAACATTGTGGAAAAATGTGAGTTAGCATTTGTATGTCCAGAAACAATCCAAAATGTCTGGTCATATTATTATTGTTATTATTATTCTTTGGATGCACATGGCTATCTGGCTTATTAAAAAGATTCAATTCTTGATCTTCTCTAGGAAAACTTTGATGGATTTTGGTGTTTTGATTTGACTAGGCTCCAAGACAAGGAGACGGGCAATTCGAGGCAGAAGGAGACAGTATTATAAAAATTCGGAAAGACAAAAAATTATCTCTTAAGAAGAAGCATTGGCAGGAGGAGGTTGAGATAGAGAACAAGCTTACAAGAGTAAATTTCCAGCTCATGAACAAGTGCACTCTAGGTCAGTGTTCAGAAGAAAGTGGGTGAATTGAATGGTGGCCTTGTCATAGCACAAATAGTAATGAGCTAGAATAATTTATGTTCTGCGTCCTTCCAAATAAAATTGTAATTCGTGAAAGACTTTAAGAGGTTTACCAGAGATCTTCTTAAGTAAAAATACTTCTCAATTACATGTTAGCACTAGTATATAGTCAGCTTTACTTTTGAATGGTTACAAATATATAATAACTACATTGTGGTGTTGGAGTTGAATGTTGATGGTAGTAATGCTACATATATTCAGTTCATATTGAAAGTGATGCCAGAACTGATGTGAAAATAAAAAGAAAAATGGTCACAAACATCTTAAATAAATTGCATATGTTAGAAATTTAAACAGGATCTTCTGACTTCATTCTAGTTACTCAGCAGAAGTTCATGGCAGTTTAATCTTTTTGGTTTGATGGTTTTCAGGTAAGACTTGTTCTTTTATATCAAAAATTCTTGTTTGAACATAGTATATATCTCAACTTGTGGATTGACCTTATGAAATAAACAATTAATTTGGCATTTTCAAATTGGGATAGTTTGAATATAGAGAATAGTAGAATGAAGAAAAGGTGAAAATCTTGATTGATTATTATGCACTACCTGGCTTGGGTATATAATACAAAGGTTCAACGGAATTAGCCAACTGGCACTAACAAACTGTGAAGAATCACGTGTTGAGACCAGCTCAGGGAAGCAACGGAATTGTTGCGTAAATGACAAAGAGAAACTTATTATGCTACAACGTAATGTATACTACAAAGCACTACATAAACAACACAAGTAAACTTATCAGCTTGTTCCAACACCTCTCCACAAAGTGGAGGGTGTAGCACAGACTCCGACTTTGCCTCGAAGACACCAAAACTTAGAGTGAGATAAAGGTTTGGTTAAGCAATTAGCGAGTTGCTCGAAAGAGGGAACAAATCGAGTGTCTAAAAGCTTGTTCACGACCTTGTCTCTAAGACAGTGAACATCCAGTTTGATGTGCTTTGTTCAAGCATGATACACAGGATTGGAAGCCTAAGCCGTAGTACTCATGTTGTTGCACCAAGCAACTGTAGTTTGTTCTATCAGGAAACTGATTTCAAACAAAAGCAACTAAATCCAGGCCATTTTAGTTGCTAAAGAAGCTAAAGCATGATACTCTGATTCATTACTGGATTTGGAGACAACCTTCTGCTTCTTTGATGACCAGGCAACAAGTGAGTCACTGAAGAAAACACAATAACCAGTTACTGATTTCCTATCATTTGGACAAGTAGCCCAGTTAGCATCTGCAAACCTGGTGAGCGACAGCAAACTTGAGGGTTTTATATGCAAACCATGATGTAGAGTTCCTTTGAGATAACAAAAGATTCGCTTTACAACTTGCCAGTGCAAATTTGTCAGAGAACTTAAAAATTGACTCTGATTGCAAAGTTTATATCCAGACATGTGTTTGTCAGATATTGCAAACTTCCAATTGCTTTTCAAAAGATTGATGGATCACTCATGACTTCACCTTCAGTAGTTGATAATAGTTTCCCTGCAGTCATTGGAGTAGGACAGGAGGCAACATTAAACAGCTCGAACTTCTTCAGTAGGTCAGTAATATACCTACCTTGACTTAGATATAGACCCGTCTCGTCTCTATGAACTTCTATGCCAAGAAAATAGTGTAAAGGTCTAAGATCCTTAAGTGAGAAGGATCTGTTTAGTCTTTAAATAAATTCTTTTATGTTCTTAACATCATTTCCAATTATTAGAATATCATCCATGTAAACAAGCACCATAACAACACTGGACTTGGCCTTCAGAAAAAATAAAGAATTGTCTCCCCTGGAGTTCTGAAAATCCCAACTCAACAAGGTAGTTTTCAGTTATTCATACCATGCTCTTAGTGCCTGTTTGAGGCCATACAATGCCTTATTTAACTTACATATGTGATCTCATTTGTCTAGGTGAACAAATCCTTTAGGTTGCCTCATATAAACTTGTTCTTCGGGGAAGCCATTTAGGAAGGCATTGTTAATGTCTAACTAACGTATTTCCCAACCAAAAGCAACAACAAGTGTGAGGATTATTCTAACAGTAGTAGCTTTAATTATTAGGCTAAAAGCTTCTCTGAAATCAATACCTGGACCCTGTTGAAATCCCTTGGCAACCAACCTAGCCTTGTGTCTGGAAACTGAGCCATCTAAATTAAACTTGAATTTAAAAACCCACTTGCAATCAACAAGATTCTCCTATCTGGTATGAGGAACTAACTCCCAAGTGTTATTTCGAGTTAGAGCACTAAATTCCTCTACCATGACTTGTTTCCAGTGGGGTAAGCTGAGAGCTTTAGTCACACTTTGAGGCTTGGTTGCTGAATTGTTAGTGACAGTGATATTTTTCTTACCTTTTTCCTTAGTATTCATAGTTAGACCAATAAAAGGAACTTTAGGCTTGAAGATCCCACATTTACTTCTTATTAGCATCCTGTGTCCAGTAAGAACATCTATAGGTTGATTGAGTTCATCATCACATCTCTTTTCAGTGAATTCTTTGAAATGATTGCAAATAGGCTTGAGTGGTGAATTCTGATTGATAGTTCTCTCTAAATTTTAAGTATCAATTCCTTCAGAGTAAGATAACCTAGGAGAAGACAAGCCAGAGGAAGTAAATACAGCTTGTTCCAAAGAGAAATTTGATAGAGTATTTGGTGGAGGTAACTGATATATAGGACTAGAGTTTGATGTCAGTTGGTTCGAGTATTGAGTTAGGCTTCTGCCTCTTCCTATTTCAGCTTGATTTTTGAAGAAAACATCAGGATGAACTGGTTTTGATATTGATGTCTTAGTATTTAGAAAACCTGAAATAAATGAAAAATCACTTTCATTAAAGACAACATGTCTTGACATATACACTCTACGAGAAGGACTTAAATATTTGAACCCTTTATGAATGTTGCTATACCCAATGAAGACACATGTTGTAGTATGAAATTGTAATTTATGCTTGTTGTAAGGCCTTATACAGGGATAACAAGCACACCCAAATATTTTCAACTCCTTATAATTAAGATGTGATTTGTGCACCTTAAAATATGGAGAAACTCCACCAAGCACTAGAGTAGGTAGTTTGTTTGTTAAATAGGTTGCTATTTGAAAGGCTTCCCACCAGTAACTCAACGGTATCTTGGCTTGTGCAAGTAGAATGAGGCCCAATTCAACAACATGTTTATGTTTTCTGTCTGTTCTACTGTTTTGTGATGATGTATATGGGAAAGAATGTTGAAATAAGATACCAGACTCTTGAATAAGATTAGTAAAGCTTTTAAATTCTCCACCCCAGTCAGTTCTTAGGATTTTAATTTTACTCTCAAATTGATTTTCAACAAGTTGTTTAAACTGGATAAAGGCATTTAAAGCTTCATTCTTAGCTTTGAGTGGATATATCCATGTGTACCTATTGTAGTCATCTACAAAAATGACATAAAATTTGAAGTCATTAGTAGAGCTGATTGGAGATGGACTCTATAATTCTGTGTGTATTATTTTTAGAGACCTGGAGGCATGAGATTGAGACACTTTAAAGGGCAAGGAGTGTGACTTCCCATACTGACAAGCTTCACAGAACTCAATATCTTCATTGGAAATGTTTACATTACAATCAACTAGTACTTTGTTCAGTATACGGTTAGAGGGTTGGTCGAGTCTACAGTGCCACTCTTGTTTTAGGACAAGAAAAGTATTGAAGTAAGGTGTAGCAGAGAGTCAATTCTCAAGTTTCTGCCTCTGTTGCATCCTCCTTTTGCTACTGTTATTCACTTTATAAAGACCTTCATGCATTGTCCCTTGTAGAAGAAGTTGACTTGTCTCCTTGTCCTTCACATAACACGAATGAGCATTAAATTCAACAACTATATCGTTGTCATTTGTCAGGTTAGAGATACTCAGTAGGTTTTTAGCAATCTTAGGAGCATGAAGAACATTGTTCATAGTTAGAGTTTGGTTTTCACAGAGAAGATTAGATGAACCAATGTTAAGAACTTCCAGTTTATCACCATTACCCACTATGACATTAGTCTTACCATTGTTGGCTATGGGATTGTCAAGTTGAGTAATGTTATTGGTGATATGGCTACTTGCTCCGTTGTTGAAGTACCACTCGTTGTCACTTATAGTGTAAGGTGAAGCAATAAGAGCCTGAGGATTTGAGAAATTAGTCTTTTTCCTATTAGAATTGTTGAAGGGGAAGACCCAGTATAAGACTTATCAAATCGGTAGAAGCAATTGACGGCAACGTGCCCTACTCTATTACAGACTTGACACACAGGCTTGTTACCACAGGATGACCTTCCATGACCTTTGAAGCCATGAGAACCTCCTCTCTGACCACCATTACACCAGTTTCCTCTATTGAAATCAGAGGAGGAGAAGGAACGACCCTCTGTGCTTGTCACATTGGCAAAGGAATTAATATGGAGGTTGGAAAAATTATTCAATTGTTCTAATCTATTTTCGTAGATCAGCAAAGTAACCTGTAGATCAAGCCATGACAAATCAATTTTGTTAGCTAATTGAAAAACAATTGGATTATATTCTATATCCAAGCCTGCTAAAGTTTGTGAAATCAGATCATTTAAGGAAACTGGACTTCTAGCCATTGCCAAATTATCATATATAGCTTTCATCTTGTTCAAGTATTCTTCCATTTTCAATGTTCCTTTTCAAAGTCGTTAAAACTCAGTTTTAAACATCATCACTTTGGATCTGGTATGAGCTCCGAAAAGATCTCTGGCTACATCCCAGAGTTCTTTGGATGTTGAACAGTGAGCTAACTAAGAAATGACATCAATTGTCATTATATTAAGAAGCCACCCAAGAAAAAGTTGATCTGTGGAGATCCACTCTTCATAATCGGGGTTAATCTTCATCTCTGCACCTTCAAAGATGACCTTGGATGGGCATGGTTTGAATCCAGTGATATGACCATCAAGCTTGTTTCCACGAATAATGGGTAGCACCAGTGATTGCCACAATAGAAAATTGGTTCGATCCAACTTGATCGGGCATGGTAGACTGAAAGGAGAAAAGGACAAACCAAGTTTGGATGGATTGCTAGAGAAAGATAGAGAGTTAAACGATTTTTTCGTAGTAGAGTGGTGGGAGGAGACAGGTGTAGTTTGACTTACCATGGCGTGAGTCAGAGTAGCTTTGATACCAAGTTTGAATATAGAGAATAGTAGAATGAAGAAAAGTTGAAAATCTTGATTGATTATTATGCACTACCTGGTGTGGGTATATAATACAAAGGTTCAATAGAATTAGCTAGCTGGTATTAACAAACTGTGAAGAATCACATGTTGAGGCCAGCTCAGGGAAGCAACATAATTGTTGCGTAAACAACAAAGAGAAACTTATTATGCTACAGTATAATGTATACTACAGAGCGCTACATAAATGGCACAAGCAAACTTATCAGCTTGTTCCAACAGGGATTAACCATGTATTTGTCAAACTAATACTTTGTCTATATTTGTGAAGTGCATACCGTGCATCGAGTGATGAAGATTTTTATTTTTTATTTTTTTTAAAGATACATTTCTTCTATGGACTATTGAATATCTAAATAATGTAAATAACATTACACTTCTTGAAATGTTTAACTTCTTAACAAAAAATGTATACAACAAATTCTAGAACAAATATATTTCAAGAAGTCCACGTGAAGAACTGCCTATCCTATGGCTAAAAGTAATGTCACAACTCTAAAATAAACTATAATTAACACAAGTGTTGCATCAACCATTGTTTAAGGTTTCAAGAAGCGTGGTAAAATTCACTTTGTCACAATACAGTGGCTAATTAGCCTCTAGACACGGTTATGACAATGGCTATAATTTCTTTTGATTTAAAAAAAATCAATTACTACAATTCATAGTGTGACTAACTTAAATTATGACATGAACAAGAATGCTTGCTACGGCGAAAACCGTGACAATGACTTGATTAACTCTTATTTCATCTTAAATTATCACTTTAGATATGCTAAGGGCTGTGGCTATATGATACCATTAGAAGATGCCTAAGTTTCTATACAAAAATGACTAGGGTTGTAGGATATCTAGGTTAGGATTTGGTAAATCAGAATCAAATTTATCTTGTAAAAATTTGTAAAGAGTAGCCAAATCAACCTTGGTCTTTTCGTATTCAATCAATTTATAAAGTCTCCACTTGCTTCACCAACTCTCCAATGCCCTTGTAGTTACATTATTCCTTAAGGCTTTGGAGCATACAAAGCCCACAAGTTATCCCTGTTATCCCAAATATTAGAAGGGCAAACACTAACTCTCAAACCATGTCCTACGAAAATAAAATTTTTAGCGACGACAATTATGGATGATTACAAAACATTGTTACTAAAATTATATTTATTTTATTGCTAAAATTTTCGGTGGTGATTGATGAAATATCACTACTAATAGTCTTGCTAGTTGCGACTAAAAAATTTTTACACTAGGACAAATAGCTTAGACTTTATAACAATCCAATTGTCGCAACTAAATCTCTTTAGTTACCACTTTCAAACTTTTAGTGGTGAAATATCCTTTTTTTTTCATTTGTATTGCAAGATGGTCAAGTCTAAACGCTTCTCCAATGATATCATCTGGTTTGGCAAATAATTTTGTAGGGACACCTGAAGAAGCAGTAACATGTTCTTGATCTTGGGGTAAGTTCTTAGACATTTTAGCTTGAAAGTAAAAGATGTCACTACAATAATATTAGTCAAAAGTGACTAAAATTTCCAACTATTTCCATTAACATATTTTCTTTTCTTTTTTTATAGTCAATTTCTAACTGACTTTTCATATGAAATATATAACTCCAAATTTTAAATATAATGGCCAACGAGTAATCACATCTTGCTTTCACCTACTATCTTAACTAGTCGGGGACTTCTTTTAGTTGCTGACTTTCAATGGCAATGGAGGAGGATGCCAAATTATCATCTTTGTATGTGTATAACTAATGGAAAGATAGAGAAAAACAATCTTGTGCATATAACTTTTAAATTTGAATAACAAAACTTAGATTACTAATGTCTACAATTCTACACATGTAAACTTCACTTGAAAAAAGAAAAAGAAATTTCTGATAGATAGATATGTAGTATTAATTAAAGATATTATTAAAACAATAAAAATAAAATTTCTTCCTTCTTTACCCAATCATACACAGAGAAAGAAATAGATCACAACAATTTACAACATGGTGCATGTTTTGTAGAGTACAATATTTGACACTTGATATTAATGCTAAAATAAAATGAGAAGTTAAATTCAGACAATACCATGAACATAAATTCCTAAAGATAGCAGCATAGAAAAGTAAGGACTACAACTCACAACATCTTGAGAGTTTGTTGGAAAATCAGGCTAATCAATAAAACCCTAAATAGGGTTAAATAGGATTACTAGTCTAAAAAAGTTGTGAGTTGGAACCTATTCTTTAAATGGACTTATAGATAGTTTGTTCTATTATAAATTACTTATATCACAAAAAAACTCAATCTATTTACACAGCGTTTGTTACTAAATTAATTATTTGATATTATTAAAAATATCATCTATTAATTAATCTAATAATTAATTAATACTAATCAATAAATTATTTAATTTTTCAACAATTTTTCACTTAAATAGCATTAATCAATTGTTAGATAAAATAAAAACAAATTAACATGACATACCAAGAATATCCAATAATCAATATGCATTGTAACAAAAATTCATAAATGAAATGGCAAATCAAAAACATTGAATTAAATAAAAAAACTATGTTAAAATATAAACAAAGTTCCATAACTATATTAAAAGGGGGTAGCAAAAAAAATACATTCAAAACATTTGGCTTAACCAAATGTTAAAATACATCAAAATGTCCCTTAAGATCACAACTTAGACTCCCACTAAATGCAGCATAATTTTTTTTTCCACAACATCTAAAAGTCACAGTTCTTCAAAAAGACTTATAGTTAACAAATCAATTAGCATATTATTTGTAAAATACATATAATCTAAATTTGAGATTCACAAATCTTCTCTCTAATAAAATAAAAACTTAATATAAAATTTTAGTACAACTGAAACTCCTACAATTTTGAGAGAAGTATATAATAAAATTATTGTTGCAATTAAATGATCAACATCTAAAATATGCATCCAACAATACGCATAACAATAGTTAATTTCCTTGATCATGTAGCTAAAAATGAGCCCACAACAAGTGATATATTAAGCAATTAGAATTGAGGGAATTGTAAGTGTCCTATTATCACTTTTCAACGAGACAACTCTTTCAACATATCATGAGATGTATATAGAGGATGAGGTAGTAGTTAGTATCTACATAACGTCTTACAAAATTGGTCCTCCACAACATCAAAAGATATACATAGAGGTATATTTCAAATCATCTAAACAAATTGCATGGTGTGAATCAAAGAAGGTCAATGATTAAAAGTAATATTTTTAAAACTAGATCAACTATTAAACAAGAGAAAGTACTAGTTTACAGATAATTGATTTGACTGTGGTTACCCTATTAATAATTAAATATATATATTTTATTTTTATACATTAAAAATCTAATATAATAAATAAAAGCAATTAATTTTTATTTTCATTTCCAAATAATGTTCTATAAAACCAGAGGTAATCTGGATGCCTACAAGATTTTTGATATGTTCTATAGCTTTTGAAGAAACCTTTTATCGATGTTTTACTATCCTTGCTTGTATTTTCTCTTGGAGTATATTAAACATTTATTTAACAAACTCTTTAAGATTTAGACACATGAAGCAACAAAAACAATGGCATTTAGGGTAAGAAAAAGACTAAACTGCACGTTGACTTGAAAAATAGAAGGTGAATACATGAAACATTGTTCTTAGCTTTGAGTTATAAATGTTTGGGAGGCGAAGTTCCTTTTATCAGCTCTTTAACAACTTGAGCTTTTTTCTTTTTCTTTTTTTTTTGAAAAAAAAAATTGATATTTTAAGTAGAAGCCAAACCAAGTGAAGAAGAGAGAAAAGGAGCTGCATATAGTGAAAAAAGAGGGTGAGTTCCCCTGTTCTTGCCAACTAATGAAGGAAATTGTACATGTGGGAGAGAATATATGTTAACTAAGATTCTCCAACACTATAAGTGGGCAAAAGGCTAATCTAAACAAGTCTTCAACCTTTTTTTAGCCAACATGCCATAACTTGATCAACAAGGATTTTATTTTTTGTGTTGCACTTGGGGAAGGTCTAAGTGGAAAAGCCTCGAAGGAGAAAAGAGGAATTACCTGTAATAGTGTCACGCAAAGATCTACAAAAATCTTCAACTGAAAGAAGGTCTAGGACACCTAGATAATTTAATTCTGTGGGCTAACTGGGTGAATTTGTCCGTTAAGTTTGATTTTTATAACACTGATGATAGATGGATTAGATCTATTTTAAATTATATATTTTGTAAGTATCATGTAATTTTTTTAGTAGCACATTGAAATTATATATTTTAAATTAGATATTTTGTAAGTATCACTAACAAAAATAAGATTTACTTTATTTGTCATTAAAGACATTAAATATTGTTAAGATTGTCTCCTATTTTAAGATAAAATATATTGGCATAAAAGCAAGGGTCAAAAAAAAATTTCACCCACACACAATCCTATCAAATGTAAAGTTTGTAAGAAAAGTTGAGAACATAATAATTTTTATCACGAATCTATGTGCCAAAATTGAAAGGATACCATAGGATTGTAATTTACACAAAAATAAACTTGTTCACATTTAACTTTGATAAAATATTCAATAATGTTTTACTAAATTAAAGGAATATATCAAGGTAATTAAAATTATTTATTATACTAAAATATCTTATTGTTCTTATAAGTGCTCACCATAAGTTCTATTCAGAGTTTTCATATAAGTAAACTTGAATTATATGTACAATATAATCATAAATAAGAGTTTTCTTCAAAGTTTAGGTAATACAAAATATAAAATTGTTGTGATCATGATCCCATTTAAGGGTTTTAGATCATAATAAACCAAAAGAACTTAATAGATATCTTAAGGATAACAAAATTAATGTCTCTCACACTTATATATTGATAGGGTATAGGAATTATTAAGACATAAAGTGAAATATATCATAGTACAAATAAAATAAGTTGACAATGTTATAGTTTAATTAAAAATATATATTATCAATACAAAAGCCTCAAACAATCAATCTTTTGATATTTTTGAAAATTTTCATTTATTATTATTCATATATTATTAAAATTGTACTAAATAATATCACATTGATAAGGTATATCTATTATTTATATAATACATCGTATGTAATTTAATAACTAAATTTAAAAATAAATAAATAAATATTTATCTATTATTAACAGTTAAACACAACTTATATGACTTATCACAAAAAAATATATCTTTGCTAGAGATGGCCATTGTGTCTTTTACAAAATTTTACAATTTAATTGTAAGCTAAACAAATATTATGAGACAATTATCACTATACATGTGAAAATTGCACAACTATAATTTTATAAATATGTCCTTAAATTTTCACAAAATATAAGGGCTCTTTATAACAATGACAACAAGATATACTAACAATGCTACATTATTAATGTAATTTTTGCCACAATAATTACGTAACAAAAGTTGATAAAGATATTTCAATATATACAAATTAATCGAATTAAACATTGCAGTTAAAACCAAAGACCCTTATAACTGGTCCTTTACTAGATGGGCTCACAACAACAAAATGTTAATAACCAAAATTATTTTAAAGGCAAATAAAGGACATGTTATCATACTCAATATAAATGATTATCCTTAATATCCCACAACAATATGCATAAAAGAGTTTGAAAATGCAATTTAGATGATATGGTGTATAAAATATATATATATATATATATATGTTATTATCAAAATTGTAAAATCAAACCATGCTTCAATAACAAAATTAGAGAGAATATCTCATTAGAAAAAAAACTCATATAGGTAAATATAGGTAAATAATTTGTTTCATTTGTCACATTGAATCTAGATTACCAAAATATTTTCAAAAGAGTTCTAATATTAGTAATATTTCATTAGGAAACATTTGTCACATTGAATCTAGATGACCAAAATATTTTTAAAAGAGTTCTAATATTAGTAATATTTCACTAGGAAATATGCTCATAACAAATTACTTTCCTATACACAAAATTTTATCCCCTTAATGATTACAAAGTGTATATAAGTATATATCCAACAATATGAAAGGTCAAATTTTCAGTGACATTTCACATTAATATTAACTAAATTTTATTGGAAATTAGAATATATATATATATATATATTGACAAGATTTATAGCATAGTAAATAATCTCCAAATCATTTTAACCATTCCAAAAAAAATTTAGAAGTTGTTTGGTATATAAAAAATTAAGCATGGAAATGAGAATGAAAAATAAAAAAGATAAGTTTGTAGATAAAAAATACTCATAATATTCTTAATTTTAATGATTGAATAATTATTATTAGAGAGTATTAAATAATAATTAAATAATAATTATAGAGGTAAAATTAAAAATTTTTCAAACTTTCTTTTTCCCTCCCTCTTTCCAAGGTTACCAAAGGTGCTGTTATAATAATTCCAAGAATTTCTTCATTTTTAATTGCAAAAGCATGTTTCATAATAAACATTAAAAAAAATTACTATTATGATTTTGGGAGAATTATGTTTAAGGATCCAAAATTAAAAATATTTACTCTGAAGGATATATTATTTTAAGGTTGATCACTATTGATTTTAATAAAAAACAGTTGAATCTAATGATAATAGATCTTTTAAAATAAATTTCTTCAACTCTAAGTCTTCCTTTATAATTCTCCCTATAATTTTTATGAGTTGAACCAATCAAATAAAATGCAATAATTATAAATAATAACATGGAGCTGAACATATATAAATTAGGAGTTGAGCAATTTCATGAGTAGTTTACCGTAAGCACCATACCCACTGCCATTATTACCATAAAAAAAGGTTAAAATAATTGTTCAAGAAATTTTTATATCCACTAAAATATTTCCCTTTTAGGGTCATTTCAAGAAAAAAAAAGGGTACCAAATATTGCCCAAAAAATTAACTTTTTATGATTTAGGAAAAAATTAAATGATATCAAAATAACTTTCCACAAAATCCAAAAACATGCCAATCTTAGCCAAAAAATATTTTCCAAAGATTGGACAAAATTAGATTGCACCATAAACTTCTTGTGCATAACCTATTCAAAATTGTGGATATACCATAATGAATCATCAGCATGCTCAATACAAATCCACATTACCCATGTAAAATTGAAGAAAAGATAAAGACGGAGAAAATTGGGTGATATTTGATCATGAAAAGTTTGAAAACCATAATGAAGGAGTAGAATGAATGAAATTTTCAAAGTTGATATTGGAATTTGAGTCCTTAATATGATTAAAGGCTACGAATATAAACCATGCTTACAAAACCCGCCGCCTAATTGGATTGAACGAAGACCGAGAAGAACACAGTGATCACGGCAAAGTGAAGACAACGAGCAAGCAAAAAAATTTCGGTCAAGAACAATCCAGTATGTGAAGACGCCGCAATTTCCAAGTTCAAAAAATTCTTTAATTGCAAAATTTTGATACAATTAGCTAACATACACATGCTAGTTTAGGTCCCTAGAACAACATATATCTAGCCCAAAGCTAAATTTCAGCTTATGCTACAAAAGCCCCACATTATTTCAGTCTATCACAACAACATAGATGAAATAAAAATTTAAAGTTGTGTCCTAACTATACACACTAACATGCCGAAGGCCATATAACCATCGCTATTATACGAATTACTAAAATAACATAGGAGGTTAAATTTAAATAATACATAATATAATATAGTAGTCCATAAATACAAATTCCTGAAGATAACAATATGGAGGAGCAGAGATTACAATTTACAATACTCACACATCTTGAAAGTCTATTGGAAAATTAGATTAATTAGTAAAACTCTAACTAGTGTTAAATATGATAATTGAAAAAATAGAATAGTTGAGGTTTATTTTCTAAATGGGTTTAAGGATAATTTGGCTTATAAGGTTACTCTTAACACAAATAATCCTTACTCACTTATATAATACTTATTATTAAATTAATTATTTGATATTATCAAATATAATATATTAATTAAGCTAATAATTACTTCATGCTAATTTATAAATTAATTAATTTTCCAACAATTAATTCTACTGCTACTCCCCAATTCTTGTTTTGCTTGGTTCTAGCGCTGGTTTAGTACTATTTTGTCTGCTATAGAATTTGATGGCAAAACAAACACAAGATTAGATGCCATTTTCAATATCAGAATCAGGCAAGACAAAGAAGCTGAGCTTGCCTTAGGAGTTGCATTTTAAGCTTAGGTATTTTTTTTTTTGGTTCAACATCGATGGAAACCATAACAAGTATGAGAAATATACTTTTAAAAATCAGCTTAGTTTGTAAAGAGGAAGAACCATGTTACTTAAATACTATATGAATTATTTGTAGTTAAATTTGATCAGAAACCGAGGATCCATATCAACAAGAGCCATTATAAGATAGATATTTAGTTTAGAAAATACTTCCCTGACTCCAACTTTGAAATCCAGTGCCTTAGTTACAAAATCTTAATCCAGAAATTTCAACTACTGGCCATTCACATGCTACAAATAGAGTGCAACATGTCTATACAAATTTCATTCTTCTAATTAAGTAGCTGTCATGTGTATTTGAAATGGAAAGATGAATATAAGATGATGAGGGTGGATCCTCTACAATTGTTGTATAGTGACCGAGGATGCAGTTCGTTCAAAATTACATTTTTTTTAATTTTATGTTTCAAATTATAGATTTAAAGATAAAATCAAAATTAAAAGGTCAAAAATTATAACTATAAAAAAATTAATTTTAATTGTACTACTTAATTAAAATTTTTAAAGAATATTTTTTCTTTACAATTATAATTTTTGACTTCCAAATTATAATTTTTATCTTTAAACTTACAGTTTGAAGTTTAAAACTTAAAAATTCTTCAAAGGCTAACTGTATCTTCTACAGTTGCTATAGCGACTGTAGATGATGCACTGTGATAAAATAATGTCTTTTTTATAATTTTTAAAATATAATCTTTTTATAGTTATGATTTTTTACTTTGAAATTATAATTTTTATTTTTAAACTTATAATTTGAGATTTAAAATTTAAAAACAATCTACAAATTGATTGCATCCTTTGCAATTTCTGTAGCAACTGATGATCCGCTTTGATAAAATCATGACTTATTCATAAATGAGAAATAGAAAGTGTACCAAGCGTAAAACCCAAAATCTAAAAAATAATAAGGTGCAGTGCTACATATAGTCATAGCTATTAACAGCGCTATCGTGTCTAGGTTCGAGCTACGCCTCTTGGTGCTACGCCACGCGTGTAGCATTCCAGCTTTCACGAAGCTCTCCTATAGTTGCGCTATAGGAGCTATTTTTGTGTAGTTATATTTACTGCTATAGGAGCTACAATTAAATAGGGCAACATCGTTCCTGATTTTGCATAGGATGCTGCTAGAGATCAACTTGACCCGTCCTTGGACAATGAAAATTGAATAATATAGTATTCATTAACTATAATAGGGCTTTGAGGAAAAGATTTAAATTCTTGTGCTCACATTCACCCAATCTCGCTTAAGGAGATTGATGATGGCAACAAGTGGTTGATTGGCGAAGTGGATAAAGAAATAAATAGTGAAGAAAATGATCCTGAATTTGAAGGTGATGATTCAACTTTAGATGATGTAGCTTTGGCTACTGGAGATGAGGAGCCATCCCAATCGTCATTTACATCCACTCCGATGACAAAGAGGGCAAATGCATATCCTCCTCTTCTTGTGCTCTTGATACGATGGATGAAAAGGAAATCAAGGAATTGTCCAATGATAATCATTATGAGAATGTTGCATTTGATGATGAAAAGGCATTGGTTTATATATTTGGGATAAAGCTTAGACTTAAAAACTTTGTTAAACATCGATCTTGGAATTTCATTGAAATTCTTAACAATATATATATATATATATATAAGATGATATTACACCGTAGGTTTGTTAAAAAAACTATTAGTTTAAAAGTCTTAATATGAATATAATATTCAAAAAATTCACCAATTTAATAACATTATTTTGTATTCCATCAATATATCAAAAACTTAATAGATAATATATTTTTAAATATAAAGAGACTATCTAATAACATATTTATTTTGTGTGTGTATGTTTGTGTATAGAGCCCATTTGGTGGGAGAAGATCTTAAAATTAGATTCTGACTTAGACAGCTTGAACCCATACATTCCATGAGCTTACGCTTCGAAGACTTTGAGGCACTCTTGGTAGCTTAAAAACAAAAATAGCACACAAATGCAGACTGGGAATTTTTCTTGATCTAGATTCAAAGCTGATATGTTGTTCCTACGTAAATAATTAGCAATTAGAGGGTTCTCCCTCATGAGGATTTTCAACTTTTAATCATGTGAGATTTAATTAAAGGATAAATTTATATCCAATTTCTTATATTCTTATTGTAAGATTTTTTAATCAAAACATGGTAAGTATTATATTATTTAATTAGAGAATTGTACAATTACCTAACAAAATTACATACTTATTATATTTTAATCTTTAATTAGAGAATTATATAATTACTTATAAAAATTATATGCTTATTATATTTTAGTTGAAGAGTTATATATTTGTCATATTTTTGTTAAAGAACTAAACACACATTATATTATGATTAAAACATCTCATAATAAAAGTATAAGAAACTGTATCTAAGTTTGATCCTTCATTAATTAGTTGACCCTCATCTGTTGTTCCTGTAGTCACTATTCACTAGCATGAGTTGTTCGAGATCATAAAAGTTTTTCTTATTTGGTATTATAATCAGGGTTTAATTTTATCGGCCGGGTGAAATTTTCTTTCTAGATATATGATCTTAAAAGCATATTCCTTTCATATTGACCTAGTTATGATTTAAAAGGCATCTTCTGGCTTAGACAGCTTGAACATATATTCTATGAGCTTGCACTTTGAAGACTTTGAGGCACTCTCGGTAATTAACTTCAAACAAAATAGCACGCAAATGCAGACTGAGAATTCTCATACGTTGTTCGTGTGTAAATGGTTTAGCAGTTAGAGGGTTCACCTCATAAGGCGAGACTTAATTAAGCTGACCTTAATCACTATTGACTAGCTTGAAATGCTCTAGATCATAATTTTTTTTTTTGGGGGGAGGGGGGGTTTAATTTTAACCGGGGGAACTTTTATTTTCAGACGATCTTAAAAGTATATTCCTTTCATATTAACCTAGTTATGATTTTAAAGGCGTATTCTGGTCTAGACAGCTTTAACATATATTCCATGAGCTTCCACTTATAGAAATTGAGGCACCCTTGGTAACTTCAAACATAATTATTTGCACACAAATGCAGACTGAGAATTCTCAGATGTTGTTCCTATGAAAATGGTTTAGCAGTTAGAGGGTTCACTTCATGGGCGTTTTTAACTTTTAATCATGTGAGATTTAATTAAGTTTATCGTGTAGTCACTACTCACTAGTCACTAGCATGTTGCGCTAGATTTTGTAAATTTTTCCTTTTGGTATTATAATCAGCGTTTTAATTTTACCTGCCCCATTTTTCTTTTTCCTATACGATCTTAAGGACATATTCCTTTCATATTGACATAGTTATGATTTTATTTTTAGAATATTTTTCAAAAGAATTGAACTCATATTGATAAATAGATCTTAATTATACATATCCTCTCGACTAATTATTTTGTTTAGTTTCACTCTACAGAGTTAATTAATATGACCAGGCCATAGTGAGCACAATTTGATTGTTGTAGATAAAGGTGGCTGTGTGATATATGCATGCCCAACTACAGAGGCACCAATTTCGTCAAAATAGGAAAAAAAATCATAATCTAGATAAAGCTTGTGCTAATTACTGTAATTACAATTGTATAGATAAGTATAAAGATGCAATCATATAATTTTTCTTCTTCATTTTAAGAGAAATTATATATTATATGTAAAATCAACTGCAAATTTTGAAATATGAGAACATTTTCTTGCTTGATTAGTATTTTTTTTTTATATTTTTTTCGTATAATTAGATTTCATCCCACTTATATAAAAAAACTAATTTTTAATTTATTTACTTCTGTTTTTAGTTATCAAACATCTCTCTCTTAATTTTCGCATAAAAATACCTTTTATTGATCAAAGTTCATATGATTCTTATGCAGCTCATTCAGCATTTATTTCTTGAAACTATAGATTTATGAATATCAACATATTGGCAAAAAAAAAAGGGAAAAAAAACACATTACAATCAATTTGTCATCAATTCATACACGTATATATATTCTTTTAAGATTATGAAGTTCTAATTTTTTTTTATTTGTATCTTTTTGTTGGGGGTGGGGGGGGGGGGAGAAGAAAGATGAGACCCTTTATTTGTATCTTTTTTAAAACTAATAAAATGCTTCTGCTCATTATATAACCCTTGTCCCTGAATTAAAATCCTGATGCCACAAACTGGTTGCAGACGAGGTCATGAATGACATATACAAATTAATTACGTTATTATATCATTTTATACATTTTTGTTTTAGAAATTTTATGGTGGTTCTAGAGTTGCCAGAGGTATGTCGAACTTAAACATCATTGAAAGCCGAAGCAGAGTAAGGTACAAATTTATATATGAGCCTTCAAAGTGTGTTCAAGACGGGGTTTCTAATGTGTGTGTTTCCATATATATATATATATATATATGTCCTTTTCCAAAAAGGGCAAAAAAAATCAACACCTTATTCAAAGGAAATTAATGTTATTAATTAGGTACCTTGCTGACCCTTATGTCTAACAAAATGTAAGCTAAGCTTGGTCCCACCAAAACAAAGCATAATAATTGAAGGAGTGATTTTATTCATGGAGAGCATCTCGAATAAGTTGAACTTGTTCACCAAGTATTATTACAACAATTGATTTATATTAATTACAGCTATAATTAAGTTGCTGAGTCATGAAACCTCTTCATTTCTTCTTTGAAAGCCTGGAAACTTATCCTTGTTGCATCAGATGATGTTATCATACATATTATAGATAGACTTAATTTATAAAAAATTAATTGGCTAAATCAATTTATAAATTATAGACAAGTAAATATAACATAAGTGAGTTTTACTAAAAAAAACATATATTATCGATAATTAATTTAATTTGTTAATTTTGTATGAATATGTGTGTGTGTGAGAGAGAGAGCTCCAACCTTCAGCAACCTCCAACAGAACTAAAAGATTCCCTTTCCTATATATTATTAATTGATGGTTAAGTTTTAATAAAGGAAAAATTATATTTAATGACTAATATCTTAAAAAATTTGTAATCAAAGATTTTAAAAATTGAAACTATCTTTGAAGACCATAATTATTATTAAGTTTTAAAAAATTTATTACTGAGTTTATAATATTTACCATTGGGTATTGAAAAGTATTAAATTTTTTTAAACTCATTGATAAATTTCTTAAATCTAATAATAAGTTTTTTAAAATTTGATAGTAGTCTTTGAGAATAATTTCAATATTTAAAATCCTTTATTGTATATATTGTTCTTGGTTATAATTTTTTCTTTAATAAGTTATAACTTTGGCTGTGGTGATGGTGGGTGAAGCTGCTTTTTGTGCATGTGGATATATGTTAATGGTATGAACAATAAAGCTAGCAAGGGTCTCCTTCAGAAATATCACAATACATAAATAGGAAAAAAATTACATTTGAAGGTTCAAGGTAAAAATATCTATATTAAAGAATTTTAAATTTTAAAATTATTTTAAAGATTTAAAGATAAAAAATTTAAATTATATAAAAAAGTATAGTTCAAAATTTTATATTAAAATATTTAAACCTTGATTTTTTAAGAATAATTTTAAGATTTAACATTTTTTCATATAAATATCCTTAATTATAATTTTTCAGCAGTCTCTAATTATAGCATTTCAATTCATTCCAAGTGTAATGCTTCTAGGAATCCAATGCTGCAAAATGAATGTAGTGTCACATAGTTGAACAAGCAGAAGCACATGCAATCATTTACGACCATGCCTTCAAAGTTTCAAAATATGTATTAAAAAAAAAAAGGTACATACTTACCATCATTACTAGGCAAGACAAAAGTTCAGGACATGAATACAAAAAATGAAAAGAAAAACTACAGTGCAGTCCCTTTTTAATGGAGTTCAAGTTTTGCGTGGTTAACCTGCACAAAAAAGAAAAAGTAAAAAAATACAAAAGAGAAAAAAGAGATACATAGAAGATAGAACTAGAGTTCAAACTTGAGTTGCGTGTAAAAATTATCAGAAATCTTGACCTCCATCGTATCGCTCTTCGATTAGTGGAAATTGAAAACCATACTTATATCTCCTTCACGAGCATAATCTTCATGGTCACAGTTTGTTGAGAAGACATTGCATGCTATAATCTAGTATTTCCAGCATAGAAGGAACCGTGCAGCTTTGAAGCAAATATTAAAGACTTCTAAAGGAGAGTTGTGTCTGTACTCTCAATATGTTTCAGACATACGTGAATTTTAAAGCTTAAATTATATATGAATTAATTCTATTGTGCCAGATTTTATATCTGTATCACATTCATAGCTTTCGTGTGTGTCAGTGTCCACACTTCGTAAGAACCTGCAAAATAAATACCCATGAAATTTATTGTATCAGTGTCCATACTTGCAACTGTTGCTGATTAGTGTGAACCTTGAAAATGAAAACCCATGTGAGATCGAGAACTATAAACAGTTGGCAACTGAAAGAAGACACATGTATTACATATTCACAAGAAACATAAAAAAATTATAACCATAATAATATAGTCAACACTTTACACTGCAGGAATTGATGACGTAGCTCTCAAGTAGGTTTCTCAGAGACAGATTCGCAGAACCCGTTTGACACACTGGCCACCCCCATTTATTGTCACCATCTATTATGGGTATGTTTGTATTGAGAGGAATAGAGATAAAAGGATCAAAGAAAAAAATGTTTGAATATTTAAATTTAAATAGAGAAATGTCTAATCAAACCTTCCATTTTCTAATTCTCTCGTCTCCTCAGATCTTCTCAATCCATGACACAGCACAACGGAGGTGGACAGAATGCCAAAATGGCTATGGAACAAGACCTCTGAGAAACCCTAGAGAGTAAACAGCAGGAGAGAGATCTAGAGAGGGGGAGGAGGGAGAGAGAGAGAGATGAAATATTGGTAAGGGTGAAGAAGAAAGTAAGGTGGGTGGTTAAGGTATATGAGAGGAATAAAAGAGAACAAAAGTTGATAAAATTAATTGTATTGTATGATGGGATTTTGAAATAAGGGTGGCATTTTGTAGAAAGAGAGGGACTATGAATAAGCATAAGCGTGCATGGAGTTGTACGACTTGTGGGCGCTTGCTTCTGTTTGTTTTCAACACTTTGAAACTTGAGTTCTTTCCTGTGAGAATTCACTTGGAACATCTGCTTTCTGCGTTGCACATCTATCACAGAAATCTCCTTCCCTTTTGCGATAGAGACTTTGCCGTCCTTCTTACGAATTAATAAATAAATAAAGACTTTGGCGTCCCTTATCCTCACGGACAGAAAGAAAGATAGGATTTGACTTACATTTTATATCTTTCTGTTATTTAGAAGTCTTTTTTATAAGGAGAATGAAGGATTATATATTCATTAACTTTCTAATATCTTCAATTTTTTATATTTTTAAAATTTTTTAATTCAAAAAATTTTAAAGAAAAATAACAATGAAATATTGTGTTGTCCATCATTTTTTTTTGCAAATTTTAATATTAATAAATTATATTATTAAAATTAATTATTTGAGTAAAATTCAAATATATCATAATTAGTTGTTTATGTTTTACTTTGTCAATTTTTGAATACTTAAACAAAAAAGCTATCATTTAATTTATTATCTTTCCTTTTTTCTCTCTCTCTCTTTCTTAATAAACTGATCTTTTCTCTTCTCTATTATTTTCCAACTCTCAAATATAACTTAGGGGCAA
The DNA here is from genome assembly GCA_026724425.1 of Erythrophleum ivorense. Classification (NCBI taxonomy): domain Eukaryota; kingdom Viridiplantae; phylum Streptophyta; class Magnoliopsida; order Fabales; family Fabaceae; genus Erythrophleum; species Erythrophleum ivorense. Next base: position 44,377 of record JAIUCV010002515.1, read on the forward strand.
ATGACAAGGCATTGCAACCATTATCATGCATCTCGTTGCAGAGAATATGGCTTTCTTTTGACAGAGGTGGTCATATTGTTGCCTTATGCCTTTTGAATTGCTGCAAAAGGAGATGCAGAATGTGCTGTCTATGTTTCCCACTCACTGTGTGATAACTTTTGTCAACGCACTGTTCTTTTATCCATTCAAACTTTGACTTTCACTATGAATCTAGTCAGAGTTATTTTACATGGGGTTCTTTAGAGTTTGAACTTTGAGTGATTAGATTATTTTTGAAATTTGTATTAAAATAATATATTATTAGTATACACAAATTTTAAAGTTGATCTAACGATTAAAAAATTTGAATTTAAAAAGATTCGAGCTCTCTTCCCCATCCAAGATCCTCTAATTATACATTCTTATATTGGAAGGGTACTATACACATTATTTAAAATTATTAAAAGGGGTTGTTCGGATGATTTATGGAAGTCGAAAAGTTGGATAATATCATTTACAATTACCATTGTGGTGGTTGTTAGTATATAAAATATATAAACATGAAAAAATTGCTAAGCATATATAAGTTTTCTTTGGAAAAAATTATAACTTAGGAGTCTAAGATATTTATATTAAAAAATTTTTAATTTTAAAAAATTTTTAATTTTAAAAAAATTTTAAAAATTTTAAAATCAATCATTTTAATTTGAGATTCTAAATTATAATTTTTTTGTATAATTTAAATTTTTAATTTTAAAATTGTTTAAAATCATTTTAAAATTTTTTATTATAAATGTCTTTAATTTAAAATCCAAAACTATAATTTTGTTTTTCTTTTCTTTTTTGTCCCATGGTTCACGTGGCAGCTTTTCACACCATCTGTTTTAGACAAGGGATGCACACAATTGAATAGGTGGGAATTGAGACGGAATTTAAGAAGGTTCGGTTTTTAAAAAATTATAGAATAAATTAATTAATATAGGCATATCAAAAGATGTGTACAAATAAACTATACTATATTACTTTGTAGTTCCATCATTTGTAATTAACTATCATTCGATTAAAAATTTTTTAAACAGGAATTTTGTTAGTTTATTTCATTAACATCTTACACTTTTTTTAATTAAAAAATGAATTTGCCATGCATATGACTTCATTTCTTTCTCAAATTGAATCTAAATTCTTAAAAACTGGATAAAAATTGTAC
>JAIUCV010002516.1:2500-5000 GCA_026724425.1 Erythrophleum ivorense
GGAGACCCCCGCACGCGGCCTGGGGAGACCGGGCGCGGGTTGGAACGCAATGGGACGATCGAATCCCAATGCCAGCTCAACAAAGAAGAGGGGGTGAACGAGAGAGTCAGGTTCGAGGGCTCAAGGGGGGTGGAGAAAAAGTTCGCACAAGGCTTGCATCCCCGCGCACCGCACTTCCACGCCAGCCACACGCATGCTTATACAGGCGACAGGGTTGCCGCCCTCCCACACACGCGAGACCTTAATGAACGAGCGATGGGGAGACCCCCGCACGCGGCCTGGGAGACCGGGCGCGGGTTGGAACGCAATGGGACGATCGAATCCCAATGCCAGCTCAACAAAGAAGAGGGGGTGAACGAGAGAGTCGGGTTCGAGGGCTCAAGGGGGGTGGAGAAAAAGTTCGCACAAGGCTTGCATCCCCGCGCCACCGCACTTCCACGCCAGCCACACGCATGCTTATACAGGCGACAGGGTTGCCGCCCTCCCACACACGCGAGACCTTAATGAACGAGCGATGGGGAGACCCCCGCACGCGGCCTGGGGAGACCGGGCGCGGGTTGGAGCGCAATGGGAGCGTCGAATCCCAATGCCAGTTCAACAAAGATGGGGTGAACGAGAGAGTCGAGTTCGGGGGCTCAAGGGGGGTGGAGAAAAAGTTCGCACAAAGCTTGCATCCCCGCGCACCGCACTTCCACGCCAGCCACACGCATGCTTACAGGCGACAGGGTTGCCGCCCTCCCACACACGCGAGACCTTAATGAACGAGCGATGGGGAGACCCCCGCACGCGGCCTGGGGAGACCGGGCGCGGGTTGGAGCGCAATGGGAGCGTCGAATCCCAATGCCAGTTCAACAAAGATGGGGTGAACGAGAGAGTCGAGTTCGGGGGCTCAAGGGGGGTGGAGAAAAAGTTCGCACAAAGCTTGCATCCCCGCGCACCGCACTTCCACGCCAGCCACACGCATGCTTATACAGGCGACAGGGTTGCCGCCCTCCCACACACGCGAGACCTTAATGAACGAGCGATGGGGAGACCCCCGCACGCGGCCTGGGGAGACCGGGCGCGGGTTGGAGCGCAATGGGATCATCGAAGGGGGGTTGGATCCCAATGACAGGTCAACAAAGTGGCGAGAAATGAAATGAGATCGTCTGGAGGGGGGAGGAGCAACAACGAGATCAACTGGAGGGGGGGAGCAACAAATGTAGTTTCCACGGATTACCTTCGCACACCGCACGCCACCACCCACATGGTACCTCGGGGATGGAGCGATGGGAAGATCCCCGCAAGCGGCCACGAATGACCGGGTGCGGGTTGGAGCCCAATAAACTCGTCGCGACTTCCGGCAACCCCCTTAAAATCCGTCAAATTCCATCTCGATTCACTTGCCCACACATTTTGGGGGTCGCCGGAAAAAGTGGCCGGCCGGCCGCCGGAGGATGCCCGGCGGCGGGCGGTGGCCGGCCACTTGTGGTGCCATGCTCGGGCCACCCCTTCCCCTTGCTTGCACCCATAAGGTGCGTGGCAAGGTTGGGGGTGCAGGGGGGGTGAGCATGGCACCAAGAGAGCCTTCCCCCCTAAAGAGCAAAACGCACCCTTTCCATCCTGGCAGGAAGAGATATACATTTTCGCCAGCTAGCACAAGTTTTTTTTTGGACCTAGAGATCGAATTTTTGCACGATTTTTTGTAGGCATGCTTAGATTGATGAGATCTCCCTCCTCGCAAAATTTCATAATTTTTGGACACTCGTACAATATTTTTTGAATTTTTTCCTTCTTAGGCAAAAAGCCACCCAAGCGGCCACCGCCGGCGGCCGTCTCGGGCGGGCGGCGGCTCCAACATCCTCTTGGGGCCCTATGGCAATCATACAAATCAAAAAATCCAAAATGGATCGAGTGGATTTTAATTTGGTACGGGCACAACCATTTTGGAGCGATCCGGGCAAGCCGCGGGCAACCCGTGAGCAAGTGCCAAGGATACCGACTCTTGCCCGGGGCAAGTTCTCTTGTGCCAAACTCCACCATTGTGCCCAAGGTGGCGTGGGGCAATGATGCCAACCCAAAAAACCAAATTGGATCACGCGGATTTTCACTTGGCACATACGCCCCCCCTCAAACTTGCCCGCGGGCAAGCCGTGAGCGAGTGGCCCCGTGCCAACTTTTGCCCGGGGCGAGTTCCCCCGTGCCAAACTCTTCCATTTTCCTCAAGGTGCCATGGGGCAATGATGCCAACCCAAAAAACCAAATTGGATCACGCGGATTTTCACTTGGCACATACGCCCCCCCTCGGACTTGCCCGCGGGCAAGCCGTGAGCGAGTGGCCCCGTGCCAACTTTTGCCCGGGGCGGGTTCCCCCGTGCCAAACTCTTCCATTTTCCTCAAGGCCCCATGGGGCAATGATGCAAACCCAAAAAACCAAATTGGATCACGCGGATTTTCACTTGGCACATACGCCCCCCCTCAAACTTGCCCGCGGGCAAGCCGTGAGCGAGTGGCCCCGTGC
>JAIUCV010002516.1:15000-17500 GCA_026724425.1 Erythrophleum ivorense
CGGGTTCGAGGGCTCAAGGGGGGTGGAGAAAAAGTTCGCACAAGGCTTGCATCCCCGCGCACCGCACTTCCACGCCAGCCACACGCATGCTTATACAGGCGACAGGGTTGCCGCCCTCCCACACACGCGAGACCTTAATGAACGAGCGATGGGGAGACCCCCGCACGCGGCCTGGGGAGACCGGGCGCGGGTTGGAGCGCAATGGGAGCGTCGAATCCCAATGCCAGTTCAACAAAGATGGGGTGAACGAGAGAGTCGAGTTCGGGGGCTCAAGGGGGGTGGAGAAAAAGTTCGCACAAAGCTTGCATCCCCGCGCACCGCACTTCCACGCCAGCCACACGCATGCTTATACAGGCGACAGGGTTGCCGCCCTCCCACACACGCGAGACCTTAATGAACGAGCGATGGGGAGACCCCCGCACGCGGCCTGGGGAGACCGGGCGCGGGTTGGAGCGCAATGGGAGCGTCGAATCCCAATGCCAGTTCAACAAAGATGGGGTGAACGAGAGAGTCGAGTTCGGGGGCTCAAGGGGGGTGGAGAAAAAGTTCGCACAAAGCTTGCATCCCCGCGCACCGCACTTCCACGCCAGCCACACGCATGCTTATACAGGCGACAGGGTTGCCGCCCTCCCACACACGCGAGACCTTAATGAACGAGCGATGGGGAGACCCCCGCACGCGGCCTGGGGAGACCGGGCGCGGGTTGGAGCGCAATGGGATCATCGAAGGGGGGTTGGATCCCAATGACAGGTCAACAAAGTGGCGAGAAATGAAATGAGATCGTCTGGAGGGGGGAGGAGCAACAACGAGATCAACTGGAGGGGGGGAGCAACAAATGTAGTTTCCACGGATTACCTTCGCACACCGCACGCCACCACCCACATGGTACCTCGGGGATGGAGCGATGGGAAGATCCCCGCAAGCGGCCACGAATGACCGGGTGCGGGTTGGAGCCCAATAAACTCGTCGCGACTTCCGGCAACCCCCTTAAAATCCGTCAAATTCCATCTCGATTCACTTGCCCACACATTTTGGGGGTCGCCGGAAAAAGTGGCCGGCCGGCCGCCGGAGGATGCCCGGCGGCGGGCGGTGGCCGGCCACTTGTGGTGCCATGCTCGGGCCACCCCTTCCCCTTGCTTGCACCCATAAGGTGCGTGGCAAGGTTGGGGGTGCAGGGGGGGTGAGCATGGCACCAAGAGAGCCTTCCCCCCTAAAGAGCAAAACGCACCCTTTCCATCCTGGCAGGAAGAGATATACATTTTCGCCAGCTAGCACAAGTTTTTTTTTGGACCTAGAGATCGAATTTTTGCACGATTTTTTGTAGGCATGCTTAGATTGATGAGATCTCCCTCCTCGCAAAATTTCATAATTTTTGGACACTCGTACAATATTTTTTGAATTTTTTCCTTCTTAGGCAAAAAGCCACCCAAGCGGCCACCGCCGGCGGCCGTCTCGGGCGGGCGGCGGCTCCAACATCCTCTTGGGGCCCTATGGCAATCATACAAATCAAAAAATCCAAAATGGATCGAGTGGATTTTAATTTGGTACGGGCACAACCATTTTGGAGCGATCCGGGCAAGCCGCGGGCAACCCGTGAGCAAGTGCCAAGGATACCGACTCTTGCCCGGGGCAAGTTCTCTTGTGCCAAACTCCACCATTGTGCCCAAGGTGGCGTGGGGCAATGATGCCAACCCAAAAAACCAAATTGGATCACGCGGATTTTCACTTGGCACATACGCCCCCCCTCAAACTTGCCCGCGGGCAAGCCGTGAGCGAGTGGCCCCGTGCCAACTTTTGCCCGGGGCGAGTTCCCCCGTGCCAAACTCTTCCATTTTCCTCAAGGTGCCATGGGGCAATGATGCCAACCCAAAAAACCAAATTGGATCACGCGGATTTTCACTTGGCACATACGCCCCCCCTCGGACTTGCCCGCGGGCAAGCCGTGAGCGAGTGGCCCCGTGCCAACTTTTGCCCGGGGCGGGTTCCCCCGTGCCAAACTCTTCCATTTTCCTCAAGGCCCCATGGGGCAATGATGCAAACCCAAAAAACCAAATTGGATCACGCGGATTTTCACTTGGCACATACGCCCCCCCTCAAACTTGCCCGCGGGCAAGCCGTGAGCGAGTGGCCCCGTGCCAACTTTTGCCCGGGGCGAGTTCCCCCGTGCCAAACTCTTCCATTTTCCTCAAGGCCCCATGGGGCAATGATGCCAACCCAAAAAACCAAATTGGATCACGCGGATTTTCACTTGGCACATACGCCCCCCTCAAACTTGCCCGCGGGCAAGCCGTGAGCGAGTGGCCCCGTGCCAACTTTTGCCCGGGGCGAGTTCCCCCGTGCCAAACTCTTCCATTTTCCTCAAGGTGCCATGGGGCAATGATGCCAACCCAAAAAACCAAATTGGATCACGCGGATTTTCACTTGGCACATACGCCCCCCCTCGGACTTGCCCGCGGGCAAGCCGTGAGCGAGTGGCCCCGTGCCAACTTTTGCCCGGGGC
>JAIUCV010002516.1:27500-30000 GCA_026724425.1 Erythrophleum ivorense
TGCCGCCCTCCCACACACGCGAGACCTTAATGAACGAGCGATGGGGAGACCCCCGCACGCGGCCTGGGGAGACCGGGCGCGGGTTGGAGCGCAATGGGAGCGTCGAATCCCAATGCCAGTTCAACAAAGATGGGGTGAACGAGAGAGTCGAGTTCGGGGGCTCAAGGGGGGTGGAGAAAAAGTTCGCACAAAGCTTGCATCCCCGCGCACCGCACTTCCACGCCAGCCACACGCATGCTTATACAGGCGACAGGGTTGCCGCCCTCCCACACACGCGAGACCTTAATGAACGAGCGATGGGGAGACCCCCGCACGCGGCCTGGGGAGACCGGGCGCGGGTTGGAGCGCAATGGGATCATCGAAGGGGGGTTGGATCCCAATGACAGGTCAACAAAGTGGCGAGAAATGAAATGAGATCGTCTGGAGGGGGGAGGAGCAACAACGAGATCAACTGGAGGGGGGGAGCAACAAATGTAGTTTCCACGGATTACCTTCGCACACCGCACGCCACCACCCACATGGTACCTCGGGGATGGAGCGATGGGAAGATCCCCGCAAGCGGCCACGAATGACCGGGTGCGGGTTGGAGCCCAATAAACTCGTCGCGACTTCCGGCAACCCCCTTAAAATCCGTCAAATTCCATCTCGATTCACTTGCCCACACATTTTGGGGGTCGCCGGAAAAAGTGGCCGGCCGGCCGCCGGAGGATGCCCGGCGGCGGGCGGTGGCCGGCCACTTGTGGTGCCATGCTCGGGCCACCCCTTCCCCTTGCTTGCACCCATAAGGTGCGTGGCAAGGTTGGGGGTGCAGGGGGGGTGAGCATGGCACCAAGAGAGCCTTCCCCCCTAAAGAGCAAAACGCACCCTTTCCATCCTGGCAGGAAGAGATATACATTTTCGCCAGCTAGCACAAGTTTTTTTTTGGACCTAGAGATCGAATTTTTGCACGATTTTTTGTAGGCATGCTTAGATTGATGAGATCTCCCTCCTCGCAAAATTTCATAATTTTTGGACACTCGTACAATATTTTTTGAATTTTTTCCTTCTTAGGCAAAAAGCCACCCAAGCGGCCACCGCCGGCGGCCGTCTCGGGCGGGCGGCGGCTCCAACATCCTCTTGGGGCCCTATGGCAATCATACAAATCAAAAAATCCAAAATGGATCGAGTGGATTTTAATTTGGTACGGGCACAACCATTTTGGAGCGATCCGGGCAAGCCGCGGGCAACCCGTGAGCAAGTGCCAAGGATACCGACTCTTGCCCGGGGCAAGTTCTCTTGTGCCAAACTCCACCATTGTGCCCAAGGTGGCGTGGGGCAATGATGCCAACCCAAAAAACCAAATTGGATCACGCGGATTTTCACTTGGCACATACGCCCCCCCCTCAAACTTGCCCGCGGGCAAGCCGTGAGCGAGTGGCCCCGTGCCAACTTTTGCCCGGGGCGAGTTCCCCCGTGCCAAACTCTTCCATTTTCCTCAAGGTGCCATGGGGCAATGATGCCAACCCAAAAAACCAAATTGGATCACGCGGATTTTCACTTGGCACATACGCCCCCCCTCGGACTTGCCCGCGGGCAAGCCGTGAGCGAGTGGCCCCGTGCCAACTTTTGCCCGGGGCGGGTTCCCCCGTGCCAAACTCTTCCATTTTCCTCAAGGCCCCATGGGGCAATGATGCAAACCCAAAAAACCAAATTGGATCACGCGGATTTTCACTTGGCACATACGCCCCCCCTCAAACTTGCCCGCGGGCAAGCCGTGAGCGAGTGGCCCCGTGCCAACTTTTGCCCGGGGCGAGTTCCCCCGTGCCAAACTCTTCCATTTTCCTCAAGGCCCCATGGGGCAATGATGCCAACCCAAAAAACCAAATTGGATCACGCGGATTTTCACTTGGCACATACGCCCCCCTCAAACTTGCCCGCGGGCAAGCCGTGAGCGAGTGGCCCCGTGCCAACTTTTGCCCGGGGCGAGTTCCCCCGTGCCAAACTCTTCCATTTTCCTCAAGGTGCCATGGGGCAATGATGCCAACCCAAAAAACCAAATTGGATCACGCGGATTTTCACTTGGCACATACGCCCCCCCTCGGACTTGCCCGCGGGCAAGCCGTGAGCGAGTGGCCCCGTGCCAACTTTTGCCCGGGGCGGGTTCCCCCGTGCCAAACTCTTCCATTTTCCTCAAGGCCCCATGGGGCAATGATGCAAACCCAAAAAACCAAATTGGATCACGCGGATTTTCACTTGGCACATACGCCCCCCCTCAAACTCGCCCGCGGGCAAGCCGTGAGCGAGTGGCCCCGTGCCAACTTTTGCCCGGGGCGAGTTCCCCCGTGCCAAACTCTTCCATTTTCCTCAAGGCCCCATGGGGCAATGATGCCAACCCAAAAAACCAAATTGGATCACGCGGATTTTCACTTGGCACATACGCCCCCCTCAAACTTGCCCGCGGGCAAGCCGTGAGCGAGTGGCCCCGTGCCAACTTTTGCCCGGGGCGAGTTCCCCCGTGCCA
>JAIUCV010002516.1:40000-42500 GCA_026724425.1 Erythrophleum ivorense
AGGGGGGTTGGATCCCAATGACAGGTCAACAAAGTGGCGAGAAATGAAATGAGATCGTCTGGAGGGGGGAGGAGCAACAACGAGATCAACTGGAGGGGGGGAGCAACAAATGTAGTTTCCACGGATTACCTTCGCACACCGCACGCCACCACCCACATGGTACCTCGGGGATGGAGCGATGGGAAGATCCCCGCAAGCGGCCACGAATGACCGGGTGCGGGTTGGAGCCCAATAAACTCGTCGCGACTTCCGGCAACCCCCTTAAAATCCGTCAAATTCCATCTCGATTCACTTGCCCACACATTTTGGGGGTCGCCGGAAAAAGTGGCCGGCCGGCCGCCGGAGGATGCCCGGCGGCGGGCGGTGGCCGGCCACTTGTGGTGCCATGCTCGGGCCACCCCTTCCCCTTGCTTGCACCCATAAGGTGCGTGGCAAGGTTGGGGGTGCAGGGGGGGTGAGCATGGCACCAAGAGAGCCTTCCCCCCTAAAGAGCAAAACGCACCCTTTCCATCCTGGCAGGAAGAGATATACATTTTCGCCAGCTAGCACAAGTTTTTTTTTGGACCTAGAGATCGAATTTTTGCACGATTTTTTGTAGGCATGCTTAGATTGATGAGATCTCCCTCCTCGCAAAATTTCATAATTTTTGGACACTCGTACAATATTTTTTGAATTTTTTCCTTCTTAGGCAAAAAGCCACCCAAGCGGCCACCGCCGGCGGCCGTCTCGGGCGGGCGGCGGCTCCAACATCCTCTTGGGGCCCTATGGCAATCATACAAATCAAAAAATCCAAAATGGATCGAGTGGATTTTAATTTGGTACGGGCACAACCATTTTGGAGCGATCCGGGCAAGCCGCGGGCAACCCGTGAGCAAGTGCCAAGGATACCGACTCTTGCCCGGGGCAAGTTCTCTTGTGCCAAACTCCACCATTGTGCCCAAGGTGGCGTGGGGCAATGATGCCAACCCAAAAAACCAAATTGGATCACGCGGATTTTCACTTGGCACATACGCCCCCCCTCAAACTTGCCCGCGGGCAAGCCGTGAGCGAGTGGCCCCGTGCCAACTTTTGCCCGGGGCGAGTTCCCCCGTGCCAAACTCTTCCATTTTCCTCAAGGTGCCATGGGGCAATGATGCCAACCCAAAAAACCAAATTGGATCACGCGGATTTTCACTTGGCACATACGCCCCCCCTCGGACTTGCCCGCGGGCAAGCCGTGAGCGAGTGGCCCCGTGCCAACTTTTGCCCGGGGCGGGTTCCCCCGTGCCAAACTCTTCCATTTTCCTCAAGGCCCCATGGGGCAATGATGCAAACCCAAAAAACCAAATTGGATCACGCGGATTTTCACTTGGCACATACGCCCCCCCTCAAACTTGCCCGCGGGCAAGCCGTGAGCGAGTGGCCCCGTGCCAACTTTTGCCCGGGGCGAGTTCCCCCGTGCCAAACTCTTCCATTTTCCTCAAGGCCCCATGGGGCAATGATGCCAACCCAAAAAACCAAATTGGATCACGCGGATTTTCACTTGGCACATACGCCCCCCTCAAACTTGCCCGCGGGCAAGCCGTGAGCGAGTGGCCCCGTGCCAACTTTTGCCCGGGGCGAGTTCCCCCGTGCCAAACTCTTCCATTTTCCTCAAGGTGCCATGGGGCAATGATGCCAACCCAAAAAACCAAATTGGATCACGCGGATTTTCACTTGGCACATACGCCCCCCCTCGGACTTGCCCGCGGGCAAGCCGTGAGCGAGTGGCCCCGTGCCAACTTTTGCCCGGGGCGGGTTCCCCCGTGCCAAACTCTTCCATTTTCCTCAAGGCCCCATGGGGCAATGATGCAAACCCAAAAAACCAAATTGGATCACGCGGATTTTCACTTGGCACATACGCCCCCCCTCAAACTCGCCCGCGGGCAAGCCGTGAGCGAGTGGCCCCGTGCCAACTTTTGCCCGGGGCGAGTTCCCCCGTGCCAAACTCTTCCATTTTCCTCAAGGCCCCATGGGGCAATGATGCCAACCCAAAAAACCAAATTGGATCACGCGGATTTTCACTTGGCACATACGCCCCCCTCAAACTTGCCCGCGGGCAAGCCGTGAGCGAGTGGCCCCGTGCCAACTTTTGCCCGGGGCGAGTTCCCCCGTGCCAAACTCTTCCATTTTCCTCAAGGTGCCATGGGGCAATGATGCCAACCCAAAAAACCAAATTGGATCACGCGGATTTTCACTTGGCACATACGCCCCCCCTCGGACTTGCCCGCGGGCAAGCCGTGAGCGAGTGGCCCCGTGCCAACTTTTGCCCGGGGCGGGTTCCCCCGTGCCAAACTCTTCCATTTTCCTCAAGGCCCCATGGGGCAATGATGCCAACCCAAAAAACCAAATTGGATCACGCGGATTTTCACTTGGCACATACGCCCCCCCTCAAACTTGCCCGCGGGCAAGCCGTGAGCGAGTGGCCCCGTGCCAACTTTTGCCCGGGGCGAGTTCCCCCGTGCCAAACTCTTCCATTTTC